>WNWK01011307.1:0-65222 GCA_009830355.1 Cherax destructor
GTTGTTCACTTGATGACATTATTCATCATCTAAATTGCCAGGATAGGACTGTTCTATTGCAGTCAGCTGACCTCTTTGCTGAACACTTTGTTGCCAAGATCAAGATCCAAGTTCCTGATCCTTTGCTAGTTGCAGTGTGCCAATGTTGTCAGAGGTGACAATAAGGCACGAGGAAGTGGAACTTCTCCTTTAAACCCAGGACTAAGAAAAGGCTGTTGGCTCAGATAAGGTGAGCCCAAAATTGCAAGTAGATGTGCAGTCCAGCTAACATCACTTTTAACTTGCATCTGTCAGCTGCCCAGCACATTGTAAATGGCTTTCTCTGTGGAAAGAGGCAAATGTAGTCCTTGTTCACAAAAGAAAAGCAGAGTGGAAATCGGCACTACAAACGAGTGTCACTCCTGTCAATTACTAGCAAGATTATTGAGACAATAATCCCCAACAAATGACAACATTTTTTGACTACCACTTACTTTATGACTGTCAATATGGCTTCAGAAAAGGACACTGGGTTGTTGATCTACTGTTAAACCTCTCCACTATGTAGCATCAGTCACTGGATGAATCCAAGATCAGCTGTGTAGCAGCACTGGGCATAGCTGGGGCTTTCAGCATAGTATGGAACCAGGGACTCTCGGCAAAACTGCAAGCACTAGGAGTCGCTGGCTCTGCACTATGCCTCCTTAGTGATTACATTCAGGTAGAGTAGTTCTCATTGGGAAAGTCAATAAGACACCGTTGGTGCCAGTGTTCCACAGGGAAGTGTTCTTAGGCTATTGTGGAATGTCTACTTCAATAACCTTCAACTCATCTCAGAATCCCATACATATGCAGACAACTGCATTCTTACATTTACCATCAGGATAATTATACTGATGAACTATACTCTTTAATTAATACACAGAATAATATTGAATGGAATCAAGGTATATCTAGATGACTGCCTCATATCATACTATAGGAACATTCTTGGCAATGAATTGGGCAAATATGTTGTTCAGAAACAAGAACTATGTACAAAAACTATGTCAGTATACTTCTCCATGTTCCATCAATCCTAGACTTGTCAAACTGATGATTTCACTCTCCTCAACTCTTCCCTAACACCCCATATCATACTTCACACCTAGGAGTATATCTGTGTGCATTTGTCTTCTTTATGACTGTTTATATGTATTAAGATCTTCATATTCTACCAATGAAGCTCATTCTGCAAAAAGTGTCTTTTCTTCACATCTTTAACCATAAAATCAGCCCTTACAAGCTTAGTTTCATACATCATATTTAAATATTTACTTTAAATTTGCAGCCTAGAAAACTTCAAGATTTATTATGATTTATTAATATTTACTTTGTAAATACAATATAATGTTAGTAAAAGTCATTTCTCATTATTTAGATTTTTTTATGCAAGTCAGGGCATACCCTATAACTTGTTTTTTATTACCATTTTGTTGTTACTTGTCGTGGTGTTGGTGTGTGGTGCATGCTGGCTGGCATAGCAGCTAGCCTTGTGGGTTGCATGCTCTCTGTGACTAACATGATCACCAGCACTATTGCATGATCTTAAATGGTGCACTCACACTAGTTTTAAAGGTATACAAACTACTATAGAACTGATGAGCCTATGGCTTTATCATTTTACCAAGTAAGCTGGACATTGTTGTCATACTGTATTCAAATTTTTAAATTAATTTCTTGGTTAAGCTAAAACTATTAGTTTGGAATTTCACACAAAAGAGAGCATGCTTTCTGTGAGAGGTCACCTTTATTATAGATTGTTTCATTGATTAGTTAGTTTATATATAACACACCAGCGTATCCTACCGAAGAGTTTTATATATACAATGGAACCTCCACTTATGAGTGCCCCATGTGCAAGTTTTTCCAGATACGAACAGTCGCTCGGTGATTTTTGCTTAGTGGTAATTCCAGATGCAGCGGGCCTCAAGGAGGTTCCTTGCGCTGGTGAGGGGCTTTTGCTCTTGATCTAGGGAATTGGATCTGTGCTCCAGTTCCCTAAATTAATAATAGTAATAATTATTATTATTTTTAATAATAATAATTATTATATTATTATTATTATTATAATGATTTTTGGTAAATATTTTTTTCTCAGTTGTTTGTTGGGCTATCTTATTGAAACTTTAGCAATGTATGATGGAAAGATGCTTCTTAACGTACACTAAAAATGAAAGAAATCGGACCATAAATAATGGAGTTCACTTCAGAGTTATCAGCCGCCCCTTAGTGGTATTTTCGTATGGTTTTTATGGTTGTATTCTCGTTTTTTTGGTCTCCTTTGATAGAATGGAAGATATATTACAGAAATAGATATGATTTTGATTGGTTTCATGATGAAAAGTACAGTGGTCCCCTGAGTATCGGCCGTAATCTGTTCCAGGAGCTAGGCCTCACTCGAACTGGCTGAAAGTCAAACTAATACAGTGGTACCCCGACTTACGATGGTCCCAAACACACCTTTTGTAAGTTTATTTAAATGTTTTGTAAGTGTAAGGGGTCTAAAGGACTAGTCTATTACATCATTTTTGGAGATAAATTCATTTGGTAATGGCACTGAACAGCATTCTGGAATGAAAATATGTAAGTGGTACCACTGTATTTCAAAGAAATAATGTAAATACATTAACGTCACCAAAATATTCTAAAAATTAATTTTTAAAGAATAAATACTATAGTTTTACATACAGAAAACAATGAGAAATAAATATAAAGCACTAATTTTAATGGATAAATGAACATTTAAATCAGTTTTACCTTTAGTGAAGACTCTTGTTGGCGTTTGAGAGAGGCAGGAGAGTTTGCAGGCAGGACAAGATAGTCCTTCAATATGACACTAATATCAACTCTACAGCTTATTTTTCTATCACAATTCATCTAATATGACATAATAAACAATATTAATAACATAGAAACATGATATATGCTCTAGAATGAATAAAATGTCATATGTCTCTCTCCCTAATCAACAGTGTTGCTGTGTTTGTTGTTGGGTGTATTAGGGCCACTGAAAGATAAGCCTTACATAGTGGTTTTAATGGCCGCCAGACACGGCGGTGTTGTCAGTCGCCTATATAACTCCAACAACATTTTAGGAGTCAGTTTCGTGCTCTACTTTCCCTATCGATTAATCGCTACTTACTTGCTACACTGTTAATGCTACACTTTATCGCTGGCTGGTGCTATAGCCTTTATCGACTCCTGCTGCTTTAGTATCGTACATATCATAGAATCACTGAAGAAGACACATTCTTCCCTCTCTCTTCCTCCTCCACTTTGGTACTTTGCTACAATTTCTTTCTTCAATTCTATTGTTTCTCACTTTCTTTACCAAGGGCTACCACTATGAAGTTTCTTTGGGCCCATGGTGGCTTATTTCACAGTCATAATCAATAAACAAGCACTAAATACAATGAATTTATTGTGAAATGTTTGGATGATCGTGCCGGGTAATGTTCACTCAATGGTAAACAAAGCTAGACTGCTCACGATGCCTGCGCGGGCAGGTGGATAGGTCTGGTACGCCGGCCAATACACGGGGAAATGGCCGATAGTCGGGCCAAAATTGGGCCGAAAAAGTGACCAACACGAGTCTGCGATACTCAGGGTAGCTGATACTCGGGGTCCACTATACCTTGAAATTGAGCTCAAATTAGCAGAAATGTTCGATTCTTTGGCGAGTAAATCAATGACTGCCACCGTTCAATACCTGTCCGACTGGGCCATTCAAATACACAAGTCGTGAATGACATTATTTATACAATTATAATAATAATACAGTGGACCCTCGCTATTCGAACACTCCTAACTCGCCCTTTTTATGTAAGTTTATTATTGTAAGTGCTTTTATAAGTGTTTTTTGGGGGGTCTGAAATTCAATTTAATTTAATCATTCCTTATGGGAATAAATTCGTTTGGTAAAAAAAATTTGAACAGCATTCTGGGAAAGAAGAATGTTCAATAGCGAGAAACCACTGTACGTATAATATAAAACTTATAATAATATACGAATTTTAATATAAATTATTATAATACGTACGTATAATAATAATAAAACAGTAAGGCCCCGCAAGGGGCCTTTTGGCGGGTTTCCCTTCATACGGCAAGTTCAAATTATGACCAAAACTTTGTATACGGTGAGCGGCCCTTTTAGATATGGCACGCGCCACCTGGTTTGTTTAATTTTTTGGGGACATTTTCTTATGTAATAATCACCCTTTGGGGACATTAAATGTCCAATTTTACGTCAATACAGTTTCCCCAAAGACGGAGATAGGGGCCTAAGACCCCGTCGGGAAACAATTTCCCTCGCTAATCGAGGAATCACCCTTTTCTGACACTTCAAAAGTGTCACCACCCAAAATTAAAACATTCAGTTTTTGTTTGCTGGGAAATTTGGGAAACACCTGCATAGCTGATTACTTGGGATTTTTTTTTTTTTTAAAACGCACCTTTTTTTAGTCTTTGCATAGGGTAAGAGTGATGTTCCATAGTTACCCTTCAAGCGGTAATGTTTTTCGGTCACTTTTTTTTTATCCTCCACCCTTCAATACCCCTTTTTACATAATGTCAGTTTTTATCATGCTTCTATGCTATTTATGTTATACAATTTTTATTCTGGAATAAATATGATAGGTAATATTTATTGATAGTAATAGTATAATTATAAAATATTTTATAGTGGGATGAAGTGTCATGAGTTACTGAGACACTGCTGCTTCTCCCTTTGTAATGATGCTAAATGCCGAATTAAATACTATACATATTAAAAAAAATTAAAATGAAACTCCAACTTGATAACTTTTTTTTAATTTGCAAAACCCTTTATATATGTATTAAAGAAAACAAAAAAAAAGTAAAATACACATAAAAAACAAAAGTTGTTTAAAGAAAATACATTAAATTCACCATCTAACATAATTATGAAGTGGGAGGAGCTAAATGAGAGGGGGAGAGGCAGCAGTAGCATTCAGTGTCTGGTGAGTCGTCATGGGTGTTGGATGTTACCGTGGCGCTAATAAAATGTTGTGTAATTACACTAATATTAGTAATAAAGGTTATCTATTACATTTATTCCAAATTTATATCAGAAACACGATAAATACCCTAGAACTGTAAAAAAAGACGCTGAAATGAATAATATATGCCATATTATGTGAGTGGGGTAGAGGTGGGGGGCCCGCCCCCGGGGGATTAGATACATTGTTTACATCAGGGGAAAATGTCTAGATCACTTTTCATAAAAAAAATGCAAAATATTTTATTATTATTATTATTATTATTTTTTTATAATAATTTACGATAATAAATAATTAATAATAATAATATTGATGATAATAATAAAAACAATCGTTTCGGGAGGCTTTGTTCTACCAAACCTATACGAAATACGTATGACATTTACAGCGCCCCGGGTGATTAATAATTATAATTTTTTAAATTTTTATTATTATTATTATTATTATTATTTTTTCACCATCAACATACCTTGTTCACTGGGGAAAATTTTTGCTGCCACAAGAGAAAAAATGTCAACACACAGATGAACACCAGTTGATCCCTTGACTGTGTACTTTAAGTTTATTCAGGTATAAAATAAATATAGTTACATAGATTATCATACATAGCAGCATATTTTAGAGAACCTAGGAAAACCCCAAAAAAGTCTGACATAGTGACTTTTTTCCCAGGGGCTTCTTCCATTTTCCTTTGTTTTTCATCTTCCAAGTGCTGCTGCACGCCATTGTGCACCCCATAGTACAAGATAGAGTTATGGGCAGCAGCACTTGGAGGGGGAAAAAACAACAAGAGGGAAAATGGAAGAAGTACAAAACATTCACAGTAAAAAGGGGATCAGCTGGTTTGTTGCCTGTGTGTTTACTTTCCCCGTCTCTCTCTGGGGCAGCTTAATTAAGAAATGTTTAAAACCCTTCAGTGAACAAGGATGTTGATGGTGATGATAATAATAATAATTAATAAAGATTAAGATTTATTTCCTGTAATAACAATTTTTGGAGTGCTTTAAATGTCACCCACAAACCCATACAAGTGCTGCTGCATTTCTATCTTGTACTAGGGGGTACAAAAATCAAGTTAAAATTTGTAAAAATATGTGGTCTTGGAGATTTTAAAAAGCTAGTGTACTGAGTGGCTGTAAGAAGGAGATTGAGATGCGTGACCCAATTTCCCAACAGCTTTAAAATTTTTTTTTTTTTTTTTTTAATGTCAGAGCCCTTGGGCCAAATGAGTACGCCTTTAAATGAGGAGAGACTGTAGACATTTTTATTTAATCCATAAAGATATTTTTTTAAAAAATTATATAAGAAAACGACATAGCATATAAACATCCTGTTTATATGCTATATGGGGATTCCCGGGGCTTAGGGAAAACATTACGAAATTCCCAAAAATTTCACTTTGGGCACATTAAATATCTTATTTTACGTTAATATAGACATTTTCATTAATCCATCTATGATTTTTTCCCAAAATTATATAAGAAACACGAAAAGCATATAAACATGCTGTTTATATGCTATAGAGGTGTTGTTCCCGGGCGGAGGGAAAACATTACGTAATTTACCAAACGATTTTTTGTAGGAGTGTCGGAAGACTTACTTTTTTCTCTAGTCAAACACTGAGGGATAACTTTAGAAAAATTTTCCCTTTTGAAATGCCTTCACTATATACATTATTATAAAAAAAAATTATTTTGAGGAAAAAAGTTTCACAAATTTCCTTACAAACGTTGAATAAAACCAAAAAGGGACACGAAATCACATTCATTTCGCCTAACCGAGTGATCGTTTATACCTGTTCAAATTTGTTTTTACCTTGTCTGAACTCCGTATCTCGGTTTCTCTCTCATTTACTCTTTCGAACTAGTTGGCCCCATTGACTATGGCGTCTTGCTTAGTTTTGATAAAAAGGAGTCGTAAGTTTTTTACTTTTAAGTGCCAAATTAGAAATGATTAAACTGAGTGAACTGAGTTTTTTTGGGTTTATCCTAGGTTCTCTACGCATATTCTGCTATGTATGATAATCTATGTAATTGTATTTTGTGTATACCTGAATAAACTTTCTAAAAGGACAGTGGACCCTCGACTTTTCGGTCGGTCCATATCGTTATTTTGTTTTCATGGCTTTTTTGGCCCAAAATTTTTCCCGCCAACCGGTCATTCCCGACTATCAGTCCGGGGACCAGACCTGTCCGACTGCCCGCGCCCCGTGCCCGGGAAGGGGGGCGCAGGCATCGTGGGGGCCGGGCTAGCATTGTTTACCATTTAGAGAACATTACCCCATGCCTATTCAAACATTTCACAATAAATTTATTGTGTTTATTTTTTAGTGATTGTCACTGTGAAATAAGTCACCATGGGTCCAAAGAAGCTTCACAAGTTGATAAAGGCTATAGCACCAGCCAGCGATAAAGTGTAGCAAGTAAATTAAGCGATTAAGCGATAGAAAAACCACATGAAACTTAACTCCCACATTGTTGTTTGAGGAAATAGGGGGACTGACAAGAGCGCTGCCATCTGCCACCATCTCCTCCAAGATAAGTGTAAAATATCTTATTTATATAAGGAATCCATCTTGACAGTGGCCTCAAATTTTTGATACATATACAACAAATTTCCAAGAAAGTCTCAAAGACCGGGGGGAATACTATCCAAGATAAGGAAAAAAAGTTCCACAACCAGCTCTCCTTACCCTATATCACTCACTCATTTACCCCCCCCACCTATGGAATCTGCGCATGGGGCCTACATCAATAACTCATCTCAGACCACTAATAACACAACAAAAGGCAGCAGTTGAATGATAACAAATTCACAACCCCGGCAACATACTCCACCAATATTCAAAACCTAAAATTACTCACCATAAAGACATCCAAAACTTTTTTCTGTGCCTATTACATACATAGAAAAAACTATGCAAATATTAACCCACCACTCAAACTTCTTACCAATTTTAACAGGACACATGAAATAAACTAGAAAAGATCACCCTCGATGTTCCCCGTGTCCATCTAACACTATGTAAAAAATCAATGCATATAAAAGGACAAAAAATTTTGGGAAATTTATTAAACCCGTCATTGCCAAAGAAACCCTGCCTTAAAACCCCCAAATTTAAACGAAAGCTAAAAAAACCCCCTTTTCAAAAAAAGCTAAATGCTCAATATCAAACATTCCCAACAAAGTAGAATAATCACTTAATGTAAAAAACCCGACTAATCATTAAATGTAAAAACCCCGTTATGAATAATACATACTAAGCTAACTATTTCCCTAACATTTTTCATTATAATGACCACGTAAACTGTACCGCAATGCAACTAATTGTTTTAAATTGTTTCTCACTCAATTAGTTGCATTCCTAATAATATTGTTCAACATATTCAAACAACCCCAGAATCAAATTATACTTATTTTTAAATTATCAACCATAATTTTTTTACCATTGTCTAAATTGTAGACCTAAAACCCCGCAATGCACAGCATTTGGGGGCTTTTATTACATCTCATTACTAACTATTCTACCATTATTTTAAATGTCTCAATAAGTATTATTTTTTATTATTATTTAATTGGAATATTTCTTATTTATAAATTAAACTGTATATATTTCTTATTTAAAAATTAAATGTATATATTTCTTATTTATAAATTTAAAAGTGTAAATATTTCTTTTTATAAATTATTCATTTGTGAATAGTGGTGATGGCCTCCCCACCCCCCGGCATGATCAGGGGCCCCTTATAAACCCCAACAACACACCCCCACCAGCCCTTACATTCAATGACATGTTTTATTCATTCTAATTTTTATATCATGTTTCTATTTTTAATATTTTTTATAATGTCATATTAGATAATTTGTACTAGATAAATAAGCTGTGGGTTGATACTATTTTTTTGTCATATTAAAGGGTCTGGCCCCCATTCGTAATTAATCTGTTCCAGGGCTTTCTTAACACGGTTTTAAAATTGAACCATTATTTCCCATTAGAAATAATGAAAAACAATTAACCCGTTCCAAAAAAATTTTCACATACAAAATAATTAAAAAAATAATATATACATTTACTTTTTTTTTAAGGTTGCGGCATCTGGAAGAAAAGGGTAAAAAAAAGGAAGGTCCTCTTGGGCATTTTTTTCCCAAAACAGGCCTTTTCATCACTTCAGTTGTTGGGGGGGGTTTTTCCAGCCCCCGAAAATTCCCCCTCCCTGCCCCTCCCTGAATGTTTGAAACGCACTGGGTAATGTTCTCTCAATGGTAAACACGCTTCACTGGCGGGCATCCTCGTTCTGCGGGCGGGCAGGCGGACAGGTCTAATCGTTCAAAACACGAGCCAGTTTACGATTCTCGAAATCGAAAAAACAAACACAATGTTCTAAATAAGAACCTTCGGGGCTTCGGGGTACTGTATTTGTCCTGCCTCCAAACAAACTCTCCCGACTCTCTCATCGCCAACAAGTCTTCAATAAAGGTAAACTGATTTAACTGTTCATTTATCCATTAAAATTAGTACTTTATATTTATTTCTCATTGTTTTCTGTATGTAAAACTATAGCATTTATTCCTAAAAAAAAAAAAAAATTTTGAATATTTTGGGGGGAAAGATTAATTGTATATACATTATTTCTTAGGGGAAATAAGGTTTCGACTTTCAAACTTTTCAAGTTAAGGTCTAGCTCTGGATGGATTATGACCGAAAGTCGAGGACCACTGTTGATCGCTGAGATAGCCATCAAATACAGATACATATGCAGCATATTGAGGAAACCCCAGGATAACCCAAGATTCAGCTAACACTCTTGCTAGGAGTAATGCTGCTGGGGATTCAAGTTAAAACCTATGATAATTTTCACTCGGAGAATCCAAAGGCCCTAAAGAATATCAAAAAAGGTAGCCTCTTTGTTTATTATAAAATCAATTAAAACTTGGATGACCTGATCTTTTCATAAACTGGTTCACAGACTATTTTAAGCCTACAGTTGAGGCTTACTGCAAGAAAAGAAAATTTCTTTTAATGTTTTACCTGTTTTAGCAATACCCTGCCCTCACCTCTCACATCAATGTTAATACTGTACTTTAAGGTAAGTAATAAGTTTATTTGTGTATCTTACTTTTTTTGTGTTTTCTAATGCCTAGTGTAAAAGCTAACTTAATAAGTTAGTTAAGCTTATTGTCGCATTTATATCTTTTAAAAATGGAAAAATGGCGTTCTGCTTTTCGGCGATTCTGCTTTAAGCCCTGTGGAACCTAACCTGCCGGATAAGTGAGGCCCTACTGTACAGTGGTACAGTACCCCAATTTCCTACTATATTTTCAGAAGGCTGTTTGAGTGCCTATACGAACAATTTGTTATGGAAATTAAATTAGATTATTCGTTTCAGACCCCCAAAAACACTTACAAAAACCTTCATAATTTTGAGTTGGGAGCAGACGAAACTCGGGATACCACTCAATACTATAATAATTATAATAATACTACATATAAGTGAGTTTGAGTCCACCACAAGTGAGTCGTACATTATCAAAACAACACTCCCGACCGTATGCTTCAACTGGCAGTGGAGATAATTCTCATGATTTGCGTATGTTTCGAGTTATTTTTGCAGAATTTATTGTTTCTAACCATGTGTCCTAAGAAAGCAAGTGCAAAGGACAGTCTGACAAAAAAAGAATGATTTCCGGAAAAAGCATTAGAGTTTACCATTAAGGTGTAGCAATTAAGGTGAAAAAGAATAAATGAAATGAACTCAGACAGCATACGGTTTGCCCAGCATACCTACTCCATCTCCAAAGGGAAATGCTGTATTCTTGTAATTTATTATTATGTACATGTATTATTATTATTTTAGGAGAGTTTCAGTGGGGAGAAATAAAAGGGATTGGGGCAGGGGTTTCAAATGAGTTAGAGCTAAAGAAGGAGGGGCAATAATGTTGAATAATCAGTTATGGCAGGTAAAAAGGAATATAAAATATAAATTCAAGGATTATGGGTGTAAAATAAAGGTTGGATGTGAAAAGTGGGTTATAAAGTGTTTATCCCCATGGAGAAAAAGGAAGGAGGAGAGAGATTTTGGGAAATGTTGAGTAAGTTGGGGAGGTTTTTAACAAGTGGAGTAATTGTGGTTGGGGATCTTAATGCTAAAGTGGGTAAAAATGTTGTGGAGGGTAGTAGGAAATTTGGGGTGCCAGGGTAAATGTTTAAAAGGGAACCATTAATTGAGCTATGTGTAGAAAGAGGTTTGGTAATAAGTAATACATATTTTATGAAAAGAGGATAAATAAATATACAAGGTATGATATAACATGTTTGGAAAGTAGTTTGTTAGATTATGTATTGGTGGATAAAGGTTGATGGGTAGGCTTCAGGATGTACATGTTTATAGAGGGGCAACGGATATATCGGATCATTATTTAGTTGTAGCTACAGTTAGGTAAAAGGTAGATGGGAAAAAAAGAAAATGGCAACAACAAGTAAGAAGAGAAGTAAAAGTGTATAAACTAAGGGAGGAGGAAGTTAAGGTGAGATATAAGCAACTATTGGCAGAAAGGTGGGGCTAGTGCAAGTATGAGTAGTGGGGGGTTGAAGAGAGTTGGGATAGTTTAAAAATGCAGTACAGTGGTACCCCGACTTACGATATTAATCCGTCGAGAGGGCATATTTTAAAGCGAAACAATCGTAAAACGAATCAATTTTCCCCATAAGAAATAATGGAAATAAATTTAATCCGTCCAAGACTTCAAAAGTAGTTAAATAAAATATTTTTAGAACTTTTTGACATTAAATAATAAATAATTTAATAAAGAATACCTAAATACCATGCAAATATTGAACAATAACATGTCCACTTACATTAATTGAAGAGTTGTTGATGTGTGGAGGAGGGGGAGAAGGTGGAGTAGTATGCTAGTGTTTGGAAGGGAATCCTTCCATTAACACTACAGTACCAAGTTCTTTTCTGGGGTTACTGGCCTTTTCTTTGAATGCTACACTCCTGCATGAATGCTACACTCCTGCATGAATGCTACACTCCCTGCATGAATGCCACTCCCTGCATGAATGCTCACTCCTGCATGAATGCTACACTCCCTGCATGCCTACTACACTCCCTGCATCCTTGCTACCTCCCTGCATCCTTGCACACTCCCTGCATCCTTGCTACACTCCCTGCATCTTTGCTTCCTCCCTGCATGAATGCTACACTCCTGCATGCCTACTACCTCCCTGCATCCTGCTGCACTCCCTGCATCCTGCTACACTCCCTGCATCCCTGCTACACTCCCTGCATCCTTGTACACTCCCTGCATCCTTGCTACACTCCCTGCATCCTTGCTACACTCCCTGCATCTTTGCTTCCTCCCTGCATGAATGCTACACTCCTGCATGCCTACTACACTCCCTGCATCCTTGCTACCTCCCTGCATCCTGCTACACTCCCTGCATCCTGCTACACTCCCTGCATCCTTGCTACCTCCCTGCATCCTTGCCCACACTCCCTGCATCCTTGCTACCTCCCTGCATCCCTGCTACACTCCCTGCATCCCTGCTACCTCCCTGCATCCCTGCTACACTCTCTGCATCTTTGCTACACTCCCGCATCCCTGCTACACTCCCTGCATGCCTGCTACACTCCCTGCATGCCTGCTACCTCCCTGCATAAATGCTACACTCCCTGCATAAATGCTTCCCCCTGCACATTCTTTACCACAGGCTTACTAGGATCTTTCCTTGGACCCATGGTAGCTTATTTAGCAGTTGCAAGCACTAAAAACAGTGGAATATGACAATATACTGGTATGAATGCGTGGGTGTGGGTGGGTGGTCGCTCTCGCTTGTAAACAATAGCACTGACGCTCCTTGGAGGCGCGCTCAGCTGGGCGCCAAGCGGACACGTCCGGTACAGAATGTCGGTAAACAAGCAAACATCGTAAGTCACAAACAAATTTCTTACGTTATAAATATCGGTTACCGAAAATAACGTAAGATGATAACATCGTAAACCGGGGTTCCACTGTATTAGAATGTGGGGCAGAAGTTTGTGGCTATGGAGGGTGGGTGCAGGAGGGAAAGAGGGGTGGTGGAATGAAAAGTAAAGGTGTGATAAAGAGAAAAGGTAGCTTATGAGAGGTTTTACAAAACAGAAGTGTTAATAGAAGAGCAGAGTATATGGAAGTAAAAGAAAGATGAAGAGTGGTGAGGAGAGTCAAAAAAGAGCAGATGAAAGAATGGGAGAGGCTCTGTCAAGAAAATTTTTCTGAAAACAAGAAAAAAAATTTGGAGGAGATAAACAAGGTAAGAAAGCCTAGGGAACGAATGGATTTGTCAGTTAAAAACAGAGTAGGGGGGTTAGTAGATGGGGAGCTGGAGGTATTGGGTAGATGGCGGGAATATTTTGAGGAACTTTTAAATGTCGATGAAAAAAGGAGGCGGTAATTTCATGTACTGGCCAGGGAGGTACAACATCGTTTAGGAGTGAAGAAGAGGCAGGATGTGAAATGTGGGGGGGTGCATGAGGCATTACGTAGAATGAAAGTGGGTAAAGCAGCTGGAACTGATGCGATCATGACAGAAATGTTAAAAGAAGGGGGGATATAGTGTTGGAGTGGTTGGTATTTTTGTTTAATAAATGAATAAAAAGGGGAAGATACCTAGGGATTGGCAGAGAGCATGTATAGTTCCTTTATTTAAAGGGAATGGGGATAAAAGAGAGTGTAGGAATTATAGGAATAAGTTTACTGAGTATACCAGGTAAAAGTATGGCAGGGTTATTATTGAAAGAATGAGAGGTAAGAGAGAGTAGGATTGCAGATGAGCAAGGAGGCTTTAGAGTGGGTGAGGGATGTGTAGATCAAGTGTTTACAGTGAAGCATATATGTGAACAGTATTTAGATAAAGGTAGAGAAGTTTTCATTGCATTTATGGATTTAGAAAAGGCATATGATAGAGTGGATAGGGAACAATGTGGCAAATGTTGCAAGTGTATGGAATAGGTAGTAAGTTACTGAAGGCTGTAAAGAGTTTTTATGAGGATAGTGAGGCTCAGGTTAGGGTGTGTAGGAGAGAGGGAGATTACTTCCCGGTAAAAGTAGGTCTTAGACAGGGATGTGTAATGTCACCATGGTTGTTTAATATATTCATAGATGGGGTTGTAAAAGAAGTAAATGCTAGGGTGTTGGTGAGAGGGGTGGGATTAAATTATGGGGAATTAAATGCAAAATGGGAGTTGACACAGTTACTTTTTGCTGATGATACTGTGCTTATGGGAGATTCTAAGAAAAGTTGCAAGGTTAGTGGACGAGTTTGGGAGGGTGTGTATAGGTAGAAAGTTGAAAGCGAACATAGATAAGAGTAAGATGATGAGGGTATCAAACGATTTAAATAAAGAAAAATTGGATATCACATTGGAGAGAGGGATTTTGGAAGAAGTAAATGTTTTCAGATATTTGGGAGTTGACGTGTCAGCGGATGGGTTTATGAAGGATGAGGTTAACCATAGAATTGATGAAGGAAAAAAGGCGAGTGGTGCTTTGAGGTATCTGTGGAGACAAAAAACGTTATCCATGGAGGGAAAGAAGGGAATGTACGAAAGTATAGTCGTACCAACACTCTTATATGGGTGTGAAGCATGGGTTGCAAATGCTGCAGCGAGGAGGAGGCTGGAGGCAGTGTGGCAAAGTGTGGTGTAAATATTATGCAGAAAATTCGGAATGTGGAAATAGGAGAAGGTGTGGAGTAACTAAAAGTATTTGTCAGAGGCCTGAAGAAGGGTTGTTGAGGTGGTTTGGTCATTTAGAGAGAATGGATCAAAGTAGAATGACTTGGAGAGCGTATAAATCTGTAGGGGAAGGAAGGCGGGGTAGGGGTCATCCTAGAAAAGGTTGGAGGGAGGGGGTAAAGGAGGTTTTTTTGGCGAGGGGCTTGGACTTCCAGCAAGTATGTGCGAGCGTGTTAGATAGGAGTGAATGGAGACGAATGGTTTTTGGGACCGGACGAGCTGCTGGAGTGTGAGCAGGGTAACATTTTGTGAAGGGATTCAGGGAAACCAGTTTTTTTATTTAGTTGGACTTGAGTCCTGAAACTATGTACGTAGTGTATGTAGTCAAGCAGGAATGGCCGCTGTGGTGGCCCTATACACCCCCAACAACCAAAATGGCTGCTGTGTCATCACTGCACACCAATACTCCTCACATGTAATGACATATTTCATTCATTCTAGTGTATATATCATGTTTCTATGTTATTAGCATTGTTTAGTATATACAGTGGACCCCCGGAAAATGTAATTAATCCGTTCCAAAGGGTTTTATGTAAACCAAAAATAATGTAATCCGAATCTATTTTCCCCATAAGAAATAATGGAAATTCAATTAATCCGTTCCAGACACCCAAAAGTATTAAAATAAATAGTTTTTACACATTAACTTACATAGTACATGTATATATAAATTACAACTAATACATACAACAGTGTATTAACTTCACACTTACCTTTATTGAAGAGTTTTTGATGTGTGGAAGATGGGAGAAAGGGGGAGGAAGGAGTAGTATGCTAGTGTTTGGAAGGGAAATTCCTTTCCATTAACACTGCAGGTACCAAGTTCTTTTCTGGGGTTACTGGCCTTTTTCTTTTAATGCTACTAGGACCAGCTTGAGAGCCACTGGAACCCTCTCTGACAAAAAATCTGTCCAGGGAGCTCTGTGTCTGGTGTTTCTTTAAAACATCCCTGAAATGGTACACCACATTGTCATTGTACATGTTGCCAGCGCGGCCTGCAACAGCTTTGTTAGGGTGATATTCATCCATAAAGCCTTGCACATCAGTCCATTTGGCACAGATCTCCCTAATCATTGAAGAAGGCACCTTCCTCCATCTCTGTTCCTCCTCCTCCTCTGAACCATTTTCCTGAACTGTTGTCTGTTGTTGCTGTTGAAGCTCTTGCAGATCTTCAGTGGTTATCTCTTCATTGTCCTCCTCCACCAACTGTTCCACATCATCGGTACTAACCTCCAACCCCATAGACTTGCCCAGTGCCACAATTTCTTCCACAACAAGCTCAGGCTCAGGGTTCTGAGGCTTATCCCCAAAACCTTCAAAATCCCTCTCTGGGACACAGTCTGGCCACAATTTTCTCCAGGCAGAGTTCAAAGTCCTGGTAGTCACTCCCTCCCAAGCCTTACCTATAAGGTTTACACAATGCAGGATATTGAAATGATCTTTCCAAAACTCTTTTAGGGTCAAATTAATGTCTGTGGTCATTTCAAAGCACTTTTGAAACATTGCTTTGGTGTAGAGTTTTTTTAAAGTTTGAAATGACCTGCTGGTCCATGGGCTGGAGGAGAGGAGTGGTATTAGGGGGCAAGAACTTAACTTTGATGAACTTACAGTCTTGCACAATTTGTTCTTCCAAGTCTGGAGGATGACAAAGAGCATTGTCCATTATCAGGAGGCACTTAAGTGGCAAATTATTTTCCTCAAGATATTTCTTCACACTGGGGCCAAACACTTCATGGAACCAATCAAAGAAAATTTCCTTAGTGACCCATGCCTTATTGTTAGACTTCCACATCACACACAAATTAGCCTTGGTGAAATTGCATCTCTTAAACACTAGGGGATTTTCAGTGATACACCAGTAAAGGCTTCACTTTAAAATCCCCGCTAGCATTAGCACACAACATAAGAGTTAGCCTGTCTTTCATAGGCTTGTGTCCTGGGAGTGCCTTTTCCTCCTGTGTAATGAAGGTCCTGTTTGGCATTTTCTTCCAAAACAGGCCTGTTTCGTCTCAATTGAACACTTGTTGGGGTTTGAATTGTTCAGCCTCTATGTACCCCTTGAATTCCTGAACATATTTTTCAGCCGCACTTTTGTCAGAACTGGCTGCCTCACCATGCCTTATCACACTGTATGCCACTACGCTTCTTAAATCTGTCAATCCAGCCTTTGCTGGCTTTAAATTCGCTCACTTCAGCACTCGTTGCAGGCATTTTCTTGACAAGATCATCATGCAACTGCCTTGCTTTTTCACATATTATTGCCTGCGTAACACTATCTCCTGCTAATTGTTTTTCATTGATCCACACCAACAACAAAGTTTCCACATCTTCCAACACTTGCGATCTCTGTTTTGTGATCATATTTGCACCTTTCGCAACAACAGCTTCCTTGATTTCATTTCCCTTGACCACGATGGAAGCGATGGTTGTATAGGCTTTGCCATACAGTCTAGCCAGCTCAGTGACACTTACTCCACTTTCATATTTTGCAATGATCACTTTTTCAGTTCTACCATATTTCTGAGCCTCTTTACCACAGGGCTGGCACTAGGAGCTTTCTTTGGGCCCATGGTGGCTTATTAGCAGTTGCAAGCACTAAAAACAATGGAATAATGACAAAATGTATGGTATGAATCCATGGGTGGCTTTCACTCGCTGGTAAACAATGGCACACTGACTCTGGATGGAATGTTGGGCTGTGCGGGCCATGAGTACACGTCCAGGACGAATTACTAATTCCGAGCGGCTCTACTAATACCGAACCAATATTTTTACGAAAAAATGTTACTTATTCCGAATTTTACGAAATCCGGCAACTACATACAGTACATTCATTACTTACCTTAAAATATTTGTAGTCTTAATTGTCTTAACCCTTTGGGGGTCCAAGGGGTCTCTCTGAAACTCGTTCTCAGGGCCACATTAAAAAAAAAAAAATATTGTGAAATGATAGAGAATCTTTTTCCGATCATAACACCAGAAAAATTATGAAATTTGATCAAAAACTAATGGAATTATGCTTCGAAGTTAGCAGTATCCATGACATTTATGCAATGCATTTCGCTACTTTGAGCCCTATTGAAATTCCCAAAGTTTCAGTCTACTAAAATTATAGCTATTTCCTAGAACTCCATCTCTTCTATCGATTGAGTACAAGAAACAGCCTATTTACCAATTTCAACTACCCAAAACATTTTATTTTATTTTTTATTAACACATCGGCCGATTCCACCAAGGCAGGGTGGCCGAAAAAGAAAAACTTTCATCATCATTCACTCCATCACTGTCTTGCCAGAGGGTGCTTTACACTACAGTTATAAAACTGCTACATTAACACCCTCCTTCAGAGTGCAGACACTGTACTTCCCATCTCCAGGACTCAAGTCCGGCCTGCCGGTTCCCTGAATCCCTTCATAAATGTTACTTTGCTCACACTCCAACAGCACGTCAAGTATTAAAACCATTTGTCTCCATTCACTCCTATCAAATACGCACACGCATGCTTGCTGGAAATCCAAGCCCCTCGCACCCAAAACCTCTTTTACCCCCTCCCTCCAACCTTTCCTAGGGCGACCCCTACCCCGCCTTCCCTCCACTACAGATTTATACACTTGAGGTCATTCTATTTCGTTCCATTCTCTCTACATGTCCGAACCACCTCAACAACACCTCCTCAGCCCTCTGGATAATAGTTTTGGTAATCCCGCACCTCCTCCTAATTTCCAAACTCCGAATTCTCTGCATTATATTCACACCACACATTGACCTCAGACATGACATCTCCACTGCCTCCAGCCTTCTCCTCATTGCGACATTCATCACCCATGCTTCACACCCATATAAGAGTGTTGGTATAACTATACTCTCATACATTCCCCTCTTTACTTCCATGGACAAAGTTCTTTGTCTCCACAGACTCCGAAGTGCACCACTCACCCTTTTCCCCTCATCAATTCTATGATTCACCTCATCCTTCATAGACCCATCTGCTGACATGTCCACTCCCAAATATCTGAATACATTCACCTCCTCCATACTTTCTCCCTCCAATCTGATATCCAATCTTTTGTCACCTAATATTTTTGTTATCCTCATCACCTTACTCTTTCCTATATTCACTTTCAATTTTCTTCTTTTACATACCTTACCAAATTCATCCACCAACCTCTGCAACTCTTCTTCAGAATCTCCCAAAAGCACAGTGTCATCAGCAAAAAGCAACTGTGACAACTCCCACTTTGTATTTGATTCTTTGTCTTTTAACCCCACACCTCTTGCCAAGAGCCTCGCATTCACTTCTCTTACAACCCCATCTATAAATATATTGAACAACCACGGTGACATCACACATCCTTGTCTAAGGCCTACTTTTACCGAGAAATAATCTCCCTCTCTCCTACACACACTAACCTGAGCCTCACTATCCTCATAAAAGCTCTTCACTGCTTTCACTAACCTACCTCCTATTCCATACACCTGCAACATCTGCCACATTGCCCCCCTATCCACCCTATCATATGCCTTTTCCAAATCCATAAATGCCACAAAAACCTCTTACCCTTATCCAAATACTGTTCACCTATATGTTTACTGTAAACACTTGGTCTACACACCCCTACCTTTCCTAAAGCCCCCTTGTTCATCTGCTATCTGCTTTCTGTTTTACTCTTAATTCTTTCAATAATAACTCTACCATACACTTTACCAGGTACACTCAACAGACTTATTCCCTATAATTTTGCACTCTCTTTGTCCCCTTTGCCTTTATACAAAGGAACAATACACGCTCTCTGCCAATCCCTAGGTACCTTACCCTCTTCCATACATTTATTAAATAATAGCACCAACCACTCCAAAATTATATCCCCACCTGCTTTTAACATTTCTATCTTTATCCCATCAATCCCAGCTGCCTTACCCCCTTTCATTCTACCCACTGCCTCACGAATTTCCCCCCACACCCCACAACTGGCTCTTCCACACTCCTACAAGATGTTATTCCTCCTTGCCCTACACACGAAATCACAGCTTCCCTGTCTTCATCAACATTTAACAAATCCTCAAAATATTCTCTCCATCTTCCCGATACCTCTAACTCTCCATTTAATAACTCTCCTCTCCTATTTTTAACTGTCAAATCCATTTGTTCTCTAGGCTTCCTCAACTTATTAATCTCATTCCAAAACTTTTTCTTATTTTCAACAAAATTTGCTGATAACATCTCACCCACTCTCTCATCTTGCTCTCTTTTACATTGCTTCACCACTCTTTTAACCTCTCTTTTTCTCTCCATATACTCTTCCCTCCTTGCATCACTTCTACTTTGTAAAAACCTCTCATATGCTAACTTTTTCTCCTTACTACTCTCTTTACATCATCATTCCACCAATCGCTCCTCTTCCCTCCCGCACCCACTCTCCTGTAACCACAAACTTCTGCTGAACACTCTAACACTACATTTTTAAATCTACCCCATACATTTCGACCCCATTGCCTACACTCTCACTAGCCCATCTATCCTCAATAGTTGTTTATATCTTACCCTAACTGCCTCCTCTTTTAGTTTATAAACCTTCACCTCTCTTTACTTACTGTTCTATTTTCCTTGTATCCCATCTACCTTTTACTCCCACTGTAGCTATAACTAAAAAGTGATCTGATATATCTGTGGCCCCTCTATAAACATGTACATCCTGAAGTCTACTCAACAGTCTTTTATCTACCAATACATAGTCCAACAAACTACTGTCATTACGCCCTACATCATATCTTGTATACTTATTTATCCTCTTTTTCTTAAAGTATGTATTACCTATAACTAAACCCCTTTCTATACAAAGTTCAATCAAAGGCTCCCATTATCATTTACACCTGGCACCCCAAACTTACCTACTACACCCTCTCTGCATGTTTCTCCCACTTTAGCATTTAGGTCCCCTACCACAATTACTCTCTCATTTGGTTCAAAAGTTCCTATACATTGCTTAACATCTCCCAAAATCTCTCTCTCTCTCTTACACTCCTCTCTTCTCCAGGTGCATACACGCTTATTATGACCCACTTTTCGCATCCGACCCTTATTTTAATCCACATAATCCTTGAATTTACACATTTATATTCCCTCTTTTCCTTCCATAACTGAGTCCTTCAACATTATTGCTACCCTTCCTTAGCTCTAACTCTCTCAGATACTCCTGACTTAATCCCATTTATTTCTCCCCACTGAAACTCGCCTACCCTTCAGCTTTGTTTCGCTTAGGGCCAGGACATCCAACTTCTTTCATTCATAACATCGGCAATCATCTCTTTCTTATCATCCGCACTACATCCACCACATTCAGACAACCCAATTTTATAAAGTGTTTCTTCTTCTGTTTTTAGTAGTTTGTACAGGAGAAGGGGTTACTAGCCCATTGCTCCGGCATCTTAGTCGCCTCATACGACACGCATGCTTACGGAGGAAAGATTCTTTTCCACTTCCCCATGGACAATAGAGAAAATAAAAAGAACAAGAGCTATTAAGAAAAAGAAGAAAAACCTAGATGTGTGTATGTATATATATGCATGTGTATGCCAGTGTAGTGTGACCTAAAGTGTAAGTAGAAGTAGCTAGATATACCTGTTATCCAGCGTGTTTATGAGACAGAAAAAAGACACCAGCAATCCTACCATCATGTAAAACAGTTTCAGGTTTCTGTTTCACAGTCACCTGGCAGGACGGTAGTACCTCCCTGGGTGGTTGCTGTCTACCAACCTACTAGTAAATATGATATAAAATTAACTTAGAAGCAAGATTTGATTTATATTATAAAGTTGAAGCAAGTAATAGCACTAAAAGTAAAGTACATAGTGTATGAGGTAGTTGGTACTAGCTAGTATAAAGTTAGTACAAAAAAATTTCACAAAGTAGTAGTAACATACACTAATACACCACACGTATATTATGTGTTGAGGACAATAGGCTAATCAGTAATGGTAATGTCAGCTTGTCTAAGGAAGTTGGTGAGATCACGTTCGTTTGATATAGAAAATTGCTGACCTGTTGATACTTTACGAACTAGTATTTTCCCATCACGAGCGAAGCACTGATGGATTTTGTTCTCAGTTTAAGTTTTCTCAGCCTAAACAGAAGGTTTTGACGTTTCCTGGTTAGGCACTCGTTGATTATACTCCACATTTCATTGTAATTGCTGATTTAGTTAGGTTCTTTTTTTTATCATATGAATGAAGTCTGATCATTATACTAGGTTTACCTTGTTTTCCTAGCAATCGTGTTTCCTTGATTTCATTCCTTTGCACATTAACTTGTAGGTGGTCTTGTAATATGTTGATAGCAGTTTCCTTGCACTGGGATTGAGTTATGTCTCTGGGAATGTGGTTGCTGTTTATTATAACTGCATCAGACAAGTTATCTTGTTCGGTTTTTTCATCTTGAAAATCAAGATATTCATCAAGTCGAGTGTGCATGTTGTTATTCCCGTCCTTGATTGCTTCTTCCACCTTCATATTCAGAGTTGTTATTTGATCGGTGTGACTGGTTATAACTGTTTGTAGAGTATTTTGTGTGTCAGTACTTCCCGATGTAATCTTCTCTTCAAGGTTTTGGATCTTGATCTCGAGGTTGTTAGCTTGGATTCATATTTCACTAGTTTTGCTTTGATGTCTTTGTTTTCAGCTTCAAGGGCAAAGATGTATTCCCTAATAGTATCAGGAGTAGTCATACCTTGGTGCCCAGGAAGGAATCCTACGAAGCTGGTGGGGTTGGTGGGAGAGTCAGCCATGGTGGGTGGTGTTATTGTTGTCGTCGGGGTCTGGGCGGGGGTGTGGGGGGTTGTTGATGCACCGGCTTTCTGTTGTGTAGACATGTTGTGTTTCAAAGTCCTTAGCGTTGGTTTCTTGGTACTGTTGTTGTTTCCTCTGCGATTTCCGCTCATAGTATCACTAGTGAAGCTATGGAGGAGGCTTTATTTCCTTTAGATTGGGTTAGGCGTTCGTCTGGCAGCGCGGGCGATGTTTGGGTTTGCAGGGCTGTCTTCCTTAGATCTTCAATTTTGTTAAGGTTTGGGTAGCATTTCTAGTATTCTTGGGTCATTATGTGATCTACGTGGGTTTGTGCAGTTGTACGTTCAATTAGGCCATCACAAGCTTTGATGAGCGCTGAGTTTTTTGGAGAATAAGGGCTGCTAGGATGCTGCCTCTGCCGGGCCCAAAACCCTACATTGAAGCATATACAGTGGACCCTCGGTTTTCGTTCACCTCCAAACTCGAACAATTATGTACGTGTATTTTCGTAAGTGCTTTTGTAAGTGTATTTTTGGGGGTCTGAAATTACTAATCTAATTTACATTTGTCCTTATGGGAACAAATTCGTTCGGTAACAGCACTCAAACAGCATTCTGGAAAGAATTTTCAACGAAAACCGAGGGTCCACTGTATATGAACAATATTTAAATAAAGGTAGGGAAGTTTTCATTGCATTTATGGATTTAGAAAAGGATTTAAAAGAGTGGATAGGAAAGCAATGTGGCAGATGTTACTGAATGCTGTAAAGAGTTTTTATGAGGTTAGTGAGGCTCAGGTTGTTTAACATATTTATAGATGGGGTTGTAAAAGAAGTAAATGCTAGGGTGTTGGGGAGAGGGGTGGGATTAAATTATGGGGAATCAAATACAAAATGGGAGTTGACACAGTTACTTTTTCCTGATGATACTTGCTTTTGGGAGTTTCTAAAGAAAATTTGCTAAGGTTATTGGACGAGTTTGGGAGGGTGTGTAAAGGTAGAAAGTTGAAAGTGAACATAGATAAGAGTAAGGTGATGAGGGTATGAAATGATTTAGATAAAGAAAAATTGGATATCACATTGGAGGGAGGGAGTATGGAAGAAGTGAATGTTTTCAGATACAGTGGACCCTCGGTTAACGAAAAAAAATCATTGCAGAAGCCTGCTCAAGTGCCATTACCGAACGAATTTACGTCCTTAAGAAATAATGTCATGTAGGTTAGTCTATTTCAGACCCCCAAAACTACACTTCCACAAGAACTTACAAAATTATACTTACATAATTGCACGATTTCCGGGGTATTCGTTAACCGAGGGTCCACTGTATTTGGGAGTTGACTTGTCAGTGGATGGGTTTATGAAGGATGAGGTTAACCATAGAAGGAAAAAAGGTGAGTGGTGCATTGAGGTATCTGTGGAGACAAAAAATGTTATCCATGGAGGCAAAGAGGGGAATGTACGAAAGTATAGTTGTACCAACACTCTTATATGGATGTGAAACATGGGTTGTAAATGCTGCAGCGAGGAGGAGGCTGGAGGGAGTGGAGATGTCGTGTCTAAGGGCAATGTGTGGTGTAAATATTATGTAGAGAATTTGTAGTGTGGAAATTAGAAGGTGTGGAGTTACTAAAAGTATTAGTCAGAGGGCTGAAGAGGGGCTGTTAAGGTGGTTTGGTCATTTAGAGAGAATGGAGCAAAGTAGAATGACTTGGAGAGCATATAAATCTGTAGGGAAAGGAAGGCGGCGTAGGGGTCATCCTCGAAAAGGTTGAAGGGAGGGGGTAAAGGAGGTTTTGTGGGCGAGGGGCTTGGACTTCCAGCAAGCATGTGTGAGCGTGTTAGGAGAGAATGGAGACGAATGGTTTTTGGGACCTGACGAGCTGATGGAGTGTGAGCAGGGTAATATTTTGTGAAGGGATTCAGGGAAACCGGTTAGACGGAATTGAGTCCTGGAAATGGGAAGTACAGTGCCTGCACTTTAATCCTTTGGGGGTCGCAAGGCCCTCTCCGAAACTCGTTCTCAGGGTCGCAAATTTTTCGGAAAAAAAAAATTATTTTTTCTTATGAAATAATAGAGAATCTTTTTCCGATCATAACACCACCAAAATTATGAAATTTGATCGAAAACTAATGGAATTATGCTCTCGCGAAGTTAGCGGTATCAATGACATTTACGCATCGGCGATTTCACCCACTTTGAGCCATATTTTGGGCAAATTCCAATGTTTCAGTCTACAGTGGACCCCCGAGTTTCGTAAACCCCGGAAATCGTACAATTATGTAAGTATAATATTGTCAGTGCTTGTGGAAGTGTATTTTTGGGGGTCTGAAATAGACTAACCTACGTGACATTTTTCCTTAAGGGAGTAAATTCGTTCGGTAATGGCGCTTGAGCAGACTTCAGGAGTGAAGTTTTTACGAAACTCGGGGGTCCACTGTACTAAAATTATAGCTATTTCGCTAGAATTCCATTTGTTCTATGAATTGAGTATAAGAAACCGCCAATTTACCGATTTGAACTACCCAATAAGGTGGTCAGAAATTTGCAATTTGGCCAATTTCACACAAATTTCAAAAGATGCTAATTTCAAAATAGGGTCCAGAATAAACAAGACAGACATTCCTGGCACTAAAATAACATTTTATCTGTTCATTAGTCACGTCTCCAGGCCCCTCTTACATTACTTTTGCTTTCCATTTTGAATTTTTATTCTCACAAAAAAACAGAAGATTTACTGTTATGTATACAACTGCATCATTGTAAAAATGGTATAAATAATATCAGCGCACTTGTGCAAGAATATTAGACTACCCAGTTGATGTGTATTGGACGCATGGCATGATTTGTTTACTCTTGAACATCAGCAAAAATCGAACATTTTCGCTACTTTGCGCTCAGTTTTAAGGTACTTGTCATCGTGAAACCAGTAAAAATTATCTCTATTTCTGTAATATATCATCCATTCTGTCGAATGAGACTAAGAAAACGAGTATACAAGCATAAATACTATACGAAAATAGACTGCAAAGTCGCTGTTTTAAACCCAAAACATGGTCAGTTTTTTTTTTTCCTCATTATGCACTGTGTGGTGCAGGATTTTTTATACTGCGCACACTGACCGCACAGACCCATTCTCTCACATCTAGGCCTACCAGCCTGTATCCACTTGATTTGAGGGCGCTAGAATTTAGGCGAACTAGTACGACGAAAACCCTGGTGCGTAAGCCGTACCAGTATGGCCGAAACCCCGAAAGGGTTAAAGGAGGGGTCTGGGATATTGGTAGTTTGGAGGGACATCTAAACTGTCATATCTGAGTGTCTCTGCAAAGACAGTGATTATTTATGAGTGATGGTGAAAGTGTTGAATAATGGTGAAAGTTTTTCTTTCTTTTTGGGTTTTTCTTTCTTTTTGGGTTTTTCTTTCTTTTTGGGTCACCCTGCCTCGGTGGGAAACGGCCGACATGTTAAAAAAAAAAAAAACTTATGATTTGGAATAAATGGTTGAAAAATTTAGTTCCCAGGAACTTATGGTGGAAATCAGAGTTTCAAGGAGAATATAGTATTTAACCCTAAATTTTCTACAATTACAGTACAGTACATAAGTCATTTAACAATCACCAAATAGCCATCCATGCATGTATACTGTACAGTATATTGGTATGCTGTGTTTTGTTGCTTTTTGGGAAAAATGCAGTGGAAGTTTGTTTAGTTACAATTGGGGCAGTTAGTAGTCAAGTGGCAGGTAATATGCTCACATACTGTATCTATTATACCAGGGGTGTATCATTATTTTCCACTGTAATTTGCAAAGTAGAATATTTCATGTTTTGGCATGAGAAGAGAAATGTATGTGAGGAGTCACACTCTGATGCACTAACACCTCTAGCTAATGTATCACTGCTAATAGACTGCCTGGCCTTCAACCCAAGAATAGTCAACTGAGGAGCCTCTGGTCTAAATACATAGTCTCAGCTAAGAGATGAGATGTGTTCTGGAAAATCATTTATAATTAAGAGTGTTCAGTACTTCAAATGTGTTTCCTCATAAAAAAGCATTCCAGGACAATAATATTCTGTTTTTATTTATTGTTTAACAATAAAGTTAAAAATAATGTATTCATTCGAGATGGGTTCCTGTCACTCCTTCCCTCTCTTTTCTTCTCCTTTCTCAATACCTCCCTTTCTTTCTCTGGTTCCTTCTCTCTCCCATTCTCTCCTTCATCTCAACACAACACTACATATACCATCTGTTCCCTCTCTGTTGTGGTGAGGGTGAAAGTGTTCAGACATGTGGTGTGGGAGGGTTGTAGTACTAGTATGAATGTGATTGGGTGTGTAGTGTGTGGAGGACTTGTGTTGCTACAATAGTATGTGCCTTAGCAACAGCAGCAGCGCCGCCACCTCAGACACGTGTAGGGAAGGACCATTTCCACTCGTGAACACCATCCATTGTAATTACAGTGGTCCCTCGGTTTCGCGAAAATTCGTTCCAGAATGCTGCTCAAGTGCCATTACCGAGCGAATTTACTTCCTTAAGAAATAATGTCACATAGGTTAGTCTATTTCAGACCCCCAAAAATACACTTGCAACAGCACTTACGAAAATACACTTACATAAATGTTCGAGTTTGGAGATGCACGAAAACCGAGGGACCACTGTATTAAACCTACAGTTCATGAAAAGTATCCACCAAGCATCTGGAGAATATTACTAAGCTAAGTCTACATAAATGAAAACTACTTAGCTTCAGTGCTGATCTGGCATTCCCGCAGCTGCATCCGGGTGGCCACTCCAATACGATCAGGAAACTCCAGCCCTGAGCTGTGGGGGTTCAAGTTATGAGTAAACAATTGCTTCAGAGGAGCGCATATTTCAGCATCTCTCTCTCACGGGTAACAACCCCTTAACTGTCCAAACATAGATCTACATTCTCTTGCTCAGTGCTCCAAATACAGTGGAACCTCGGTTTTCGTCTTTAATCCGTTCCAGAGAGTCTGAGAAAACTGAATTCAACGAAAATGAAGCAATATTTCCCATAAGAAATAATGTAAATCCAATTAATCTGTTCCAGATACCCAAAAATATTAACAAAAATACGTTTTATAGAGAATAACTATAGTTTTACATACATGAAACAATGAGAAATATATATAAAGCACTAATGAAATGGATAAGTGAACATTTAAATAACTTTACCTTTATTGAAGACTCTTGTTGGCGTATGGAAGACGGGAGAGGGAGGAGGTTATCTCTACCACCATCACTACCACCCTCACTACCACCCTCTACCACCATCACAACCACCCTCTACCACCATCACTACCACCCTTTACCACCATCACTACCACCCTTTACCACCATCACCACCATCACTACCACCATCACACAACCACTACCACTGTCACTACCACCCTTTTTCTTGAATTCTATCGTGTTTCTCGCCTTCTTTATCAAGAGAAGCATGACACTTGGAACTTTCTTTGGCCCCATGGTGGCTTATTTAGCAGGTACACACTCAATAAACAAGCACAAAAAACAATGGATTACGAAATGTTTCATATGAACACGCAGGGTAATGTTCACTTGACAGAAACAAAGCCAGACTGACTCCAGGGTATGTGTGTGTGGCAGGCGGACACGTTCGGTACGGGCGGACGAAGCCAAGGTGATGAGCGAACGGACAATATTTTGGCCAGAAAAAGTAAATCGAAAGCAATTCGGCGAAAACTGGAGCAAACTAAAACCGAGGTTCCACTGTATTTTAATTTTTTAATGTAAAAAGTTTTTTATAAGTAATGCATGAAAAATTTCAATCAGATTATGAGATATAAAATTACAAGTGAAACATTGCAGTAACCTGTGTTTGTGAAGCGCTGCTGCTTGCAGAAGTGTTGCCCGATTTACTTTTCCCTCATTTGTTTTTTAATTTGTATAATTTTTATGTTTTGATAATTACAATTTGTAGTAGTTCTTGTGATTTCATAGCTAATCTTTGTTCTGACACTAATATTAGGTACTGAAATAGTACTCAAATACAGTGGAACCGGTTTCTTACTTAACCCTTTGGTACGTGCTTGTACGTCATTGCAGTCAGGGTCGTCCATTACTTGAACATAAATTCTAAGCCTTCAAATCAGAGGGAGAAAGCTGGTATGCCTACATATAAGAGAATGGGTCTGCACGGTCAAGTGTCTGCCAGTATAAAAAAAATCGTGGAGCCAGTGGTGCAATCAGGAACCCCATTTAATAACCTTGTTCACCATGTGATGAAACTTCTCAAAGGGTTAAGTAAGAAATCCGGGGTTCCCTTTCATCAGCTGATACTAAACTGGTACCTAATATTAGTGTCAGAATTTCTTAACTAATCACAGAGCCAACAATTATCAAACATAAAGTATACAGAATAAGAGCAAATGAGGAAAAAAGTAAATCTAACACTTCTGCAAGGCAGCAGCTCTCATTGCCGTCCCAGTGGCTACGGCCTTATGCCATAAGTACCTTGTTTGTAAGTACATTGCTATAACAAAAGAAACTCAATCTCTGATCAAAAAAATTAAAAATACAGTGTTCTCAGTGCTCAGTTTATTCATTTTCATTTGACTTTCATCAGGCTGATCTGCGGACTGGGTCCGCCCCGTACTGTATTCTGGGAGTGTCGAAATGAGCCTAAGTCATGCTCGAGCATTTCGTAATCCCATTGTTTTTATTGCTGACACAGCACCATGGGCAAGTATATTGAAAGCTGTGGAATTCAAGAAAAAGGAGCAGCTGATAGTAATGATATTGTGATGTGTGATGTGGAACATTGGCTGATGATGCCCAGAAAGTGGCAGAGGGTGTGGTGTGAGCATCTCCTCCCTCTCCCGATCTTCCATACGCCAACAAGTCTTCAACTATAAGGTAAGGGTATTTAAATGTTCATATCCATTTCATTGAGTGCTTTTATATTTATTTCTCATTGTTTCATGTAATGTAAACTATAGTTATTCTCTATAAAGCATTACTATTGTATTACAGAACCAGATCAATAGTTTACATTATTTCTTATGAATATTGCTTCATTTTCGTTAATTCAGTTTTGATCAGACTCTAGGCAGACTCGAGTTCCACTATGTTGACTGGCTGGAAAATGTAGATGCATGTTTGGTTGTTGCCGTGGTGGAAAGAAGATGCTAGTATGCGCTCCTCTGTTTGTCATGGCTGGAAGTATTGCCAGTGCACCAGATCAGCCACTTGGCTCAAGTAGTTTCATTTATGGGCCAACTGTGGCTTATTCTCAAGATGCTGTGGATTTTCATGGTGCTGGGTTTTATACAGTGGTCCCTCGGTTTCGTGCATCTCCAAACTCGGAACATTATGTAGCTAAATCAGATGCTGTTCTCAGTGAGGGAGTCTCTCTTATTATGTGACATTTCTTGGGAAATGCCGGTAATGTACCCAGCATTCTGGAAGCTTGAGCCACGGCCAGCCTGCTAGTGAATGGTGTTCTGGTGGCGTGGTCCTTCCACACGGCAGCTCATCTGCTATCCCACACCACCACCTGGCAGAGGAGCAGATGTGCCAGTGTTGTGTTAGTGAAAGGAAGAATGAAAGAACAGAGAAGAAGAGGGAGGTATTGAAGAGGAGAAAAAAAGGAATGCCGAATGAATACGTATTTTAACTTTATTGTTAAACAATAAATAAAACAGAATAATGTGCTGTCCTGGAGTAGCATGAGCATTTGAAGTACTGAACACTCTTAGTCATAGCTATAGACTATGTGTTTAGACCAGAGGCTCAGTTGACTGTTCTTGGGTTGAAAGAGCCAGGCATCTGTGCAATTGAAGTGTTACCAGTGCATCCGTGTGGCTCTACAGCATTTCTCTTCTCATGCCAAACATGAAATGCCTACTTTGCAAGTACAGTGGAAAATGGCCTATTGCCAATAGATGCAGTATGTGAGCCGCCTTGACACAACTGCTGAGCAACAAACAGGCTTCCTTTCCCAAAAAGCAATAAGCTGCAACATGTCTTGCAGTATGCAGCTCGTGGATGTATTTGTGATTGATAAACGACATGTGCAGCTGCTGTAGTATGAGGTAGGGTTAAGCCTATATTCTCCTTGAAACTCTGGATTTCCACCACTCATCTGAGATTCATTTTCAACCATTTATTCAAATCATAAGTTTTTTTTTTAATATTCCACCGAGGCAGGAGTGACAAAAAGAAAGAAAAACAAGAAAAGAAAACTTCACCATTATTCAACACTTTCACCATCACTCATAAATAATGACAGTTTAGATGTCCCCCCAAACTACCATCCCAGACCCCTCCTTTATCGGGGTTTGGCCATACTGGTAAACCCCCCGGGTTTTTCGTCGTACTAGTTCGCCTAAATTCTAGCGCCCTCAAATCAAAGTGGATACAGGCGGGTTGGGCCCTAGATGTGAGAGAATGGGTCTGTGCGGTCAGTGTCACCAGTATAAAAAATCCTGCACCACACAGTGCATAATAAGGAAAAAACAACCTGTTTTGGGTTTAAAACGACTTTGCAGTCTATTTTGTAAAAATTTAAATGCTTTATCTCGTTTTCTTAGTCTCATTCGACAGAATGGATGATATATTACAGAAATAGAGATAATTTTTACTGGTTTCACGATGACAAGTACCTTAAAACTGAGCGCAAAGTAGCGAAAATGTTCGATTTTGCTGATGTTCAAGTAAACAAATCATGCCATCGTCCAATACACATCAACTGGGTAGTCTAATATTCTTGCACAAGTGCGCTGATATTATTTATACCATTTTTACAAGGGCAGTTGTATACATAACAGTAAATCTTCTGTTTTTGTGAGAATAAAAATTCAAAATGGAAAGCAAAAGTAATGTAAGAGGGGCCTGGAGCGTGACTAAAAAGATAAAATGTTATTTAGTGCCAGGAATGTCTGTCTTGTTTATTCTGGACCCTATTTTGAAATTAGCATTTTTTAAAAATTTTGTGTGAAATTGGCCAAATTGCAAATTTCTGACCACCTTATTGGGTAGTTCAAATCGGTAAATTGCGGTTTCTTATACTCAATTCATAGAACAAATGGAATTCTAGCGAAATAGCTAAAATTTTTTAGTACAGTGGACCCCGAGTTTTGTAAAAAATTCACTCCTGAAGTCTGCTCAAGCGCCATTACCCGGAGCAATTTACTCCCTTTAAAGGGAAAAAAGTCCGTAGGTTAGTTATTTCAGACCCCCAAAATACACTTCCACAAGCACTGACAATGGCACTACTTACATAATTGTACGATTTCCCGGGGGTTTTGAACTCGGGGTCCACTGTAGACTGAAACATTGGAATTTTCCCAAAATATGGCTCAAAGTGGGTAAAAACGCCGATGCGTAAATGTCATTGATACCGCTAACTTCGAAATAATTCCATTAGTTTTCATCAAATTTCATAATTTTGGGGGTTTATGATCGGAAAAAAATTCTCCCATTATTTCATAAGAAAAAATAATTTTCCGAAAAATTTGCGACCCTGAGAACGAGTTCGGAGAGGGGCCTTGCGACCCCCAAAGGATTAAAGTGCAGGCACTGTACTTCCCATTTCCAGGACTCAATTCCGTCTACAGGTTTTAATCCCTTCACAAAATATTACCCCGCTCACACTCCATCAGCTCGTCAGGTCCAAACCATTCGTCTCCATTCTCTCCTAACACGCTCACACATGCTTGCTGGAAGTCCAAGCCCCTCGCCCCAAAACCTCCTTTACCCCCCCCCTTCAACCTTTTCGGGATACCCCTACGCCGCCTTCCTTTCCCTTTCAGATTTATAACTCTCCAGTCATTCTACTTTGCTCCATTCTCCTAAATGACCCAAACCCTCCCAAAAGCCCCTCTTCAGCCCTCTGACTAATACTTTTAGTAACTCCACCTTCTAATTTCACACTACAAATTCTCTACAAAAATTTACACCACAATTGCCCTTTGACACGACATCTCCACTCCCTCCAGCCTCCTCCTGCAGCATTTTCAACCCCTGTTTCACATCCATATAAGAGTGTTGGTACAACTATACTTTGACATTCCTCTTTGCCTCCATGGATAACATTTTTGTCTCCACCAAAATACCTCAAAAAAACACCCACTCACCTTTTTCCTTCTATGTTAACCTCATCCTTCTGCCCATCCACTGACAAGTCAACTCCCAAATACAGTGGACCCCCGGTTCTTGAATACCCCCGGGAAACGTGCAATTATGTAAGTATAATTTTTTTAGTTCTTGTGGAAGTGTAGTTTTGGGGGTCTGAAATAGACTAACCTACATGACATTTTTCTTGACGTAAATTCGTTGGTAATGGCATTTAGCAGGCTTCTGCAAGTTTTGAACCGAGGGGCCCTGTTTTGAAAACATTCACTTTTCCATACTCCCTCCCTCCAATGTGATATCAATTTTCTTTATCTAAATCATTTATACCCCCTCACCTTACTCTTATCTATGTTCACTTTCAACTTTCTACCTTTTCCCCCCCCAAACTGTCCAATAACCTTGCAAATTTTCTTTAGAAACTCCCAAAGCAAGTATCATCAGGAAAAATCTGTCCCAAATCCCATTTTTTTGATTCCCCATAATTTAATCCCCCCCCTCTCCCCCCAAAACCCAGCATTTATCTTTACCCCATCTATAAATATGTTAAACAACCTGAGCCTCACTAACCTCCCTAAACTCTTTGACATTCAGTAACATCTGCCACATTGCTTTCCTATCCACTCTTTTAAATCCTTTTCTAAATCCATAAATGCAATGAAAACTTCCCTACCTTTATTTAAATATTGTTCATATGTGGACCCTCGGTTTTTGTTGAAATTCTTTCCAGAATGCTGTTTGAGTGCTGTTACCCGGGGAAATTTTTTCCCATAAGGACAAATGTAAATTAGATAATTTCAGACCCCCAAAAAATACACTTACAAAAACTACGAAAACAGACACCCAGGGGGGTAAATACCGTCTGCCAGGTGACTGTGAAACAGAAACCTGAAACTGTTTACATGATGGTAGGATTGCTGGTGTCTTTTTCTGTCTCATAAACACGCTGGATAACAGGTATATCTAGCTACTTCTACTTACACTTTAGGTCACACTACACTGGCATACACATATATATACATACACACATCTAGGTTTTTCTTCTTTTCTTAATAGCTCTTGTTCTTTTTATTTTCTCTATTGTCCATGGGGAAGTGGAAAAGAATCTTTCCTCCGTAAGCCATGCGTGTCGTATGAGGCGACTAAGATGCCGGGAGCAATGGGCTAGTAACCCCTTCTCCTGTACAAATCTACTAAAAACAGAGAAGAAACTTTATAAAGTGGGTTGTCTGAATGTGCGTGGATGTAGTGCGGATGATAAGAAAGAGATGATTGCCGATGTTATGAATGAAAGAAGTTGGATGTCCTGGCCCTAAGCGAAACAAAGCTGAAGGGGTAGGCGAGTTTCAGTGGGGAGAAATAAATGGGATTAAGTCAGGAGTATCTGAGAGAGTTAGAGCTAAGGAAGGGGTAGCAATAATGTTGAAGGATCAGTTATGGAAGGAAAGAGGGAATATAAATGTGTAAATTCAAGGATTATGTGGATTAAAATAAGGGTCGGATGCGAAAAGTGGGTCATAATAGCGTGTATGCACCTGGAGAAGAGAGGAGTGTAGAGGAGAGAGAGATTTTGGGAGATGTTAAGCGAATGTATAGGAACTTTTGAACCAAATGAGAGAGTAATTGTGGTAGGGGACCTAAATGCTAAAGTGGGAGAAACATGCAGAGAGGGTGTAGTAGGTAAGTTTGGGGTGCCAGGTGTAAATGATAATGGGAGCCCTTTGATTGAACTTTGTATAGAAAGGGGTTTAGTTATAGGTAATACATATTTTAAGAAAAAAGGATAAATAAGTATACAAGATATGATGTAGGGCGTAATGACAGTAGTTTGTTGGACTATGTATTGGTAGATAAAAGACTGTTGAGTAGACTTCAGGATGTACATGTTTATAGAGGGCTACAGATATATCAGATCACTTTTTAGTTATAGCTACAGTGGGAGTAAAAGGTAGATGGGATACAAGGAAAATAGAATCAGTAAGTAAAAGAGAGGTGAAGGTTTATAAACTAAAAGAGGAGGCAGTTAGGGTAAGATATAAACAACTATTGGAGGATAGATGGGCTAGTGAGAGTGTAGGCAATGGGGTCGAAAATGTATGGGGTAGATTTAAAAATGTAGTGTTAGAGTGTTCAGCAGAAGTTTGTGGTTACAGGCGAGTGGGTGCGGGAGGGAAGAGGAGCGATTGGTGGAATGATGATGTAAAGAGAGTAGAAAGGGGAGAAAAGTTAGCATATGAGGGGTTTTTTACAAAGTAGAAGTGATGCAAGGAGGAAGAGTATATGGAGAGAAAAAGAGAGGTTAAAGAGTGGTGAAGCAATGTAAAAAGAGAGCAGATGAGAGAGTGGGTGAGATGTTATCAGCAAATTTTGTTGAAAATAAGAAAAAGTTTTGGAATGAGATTAATAAGTTGAGGAAGCCTAGAGAACAAATGGATTTGACAGTTAAAAATAGGAGAGGAGAGTTATTAAATGGAGAGTTAGAGGTATCGGGAAGATGGAGAGAATATTTTGAGGATTTGTTAAATGTTGATGAAGACAGGGAAGCTGTGATTTCGTGTGTAGGGCAAGGAGGAATAACATCTTGTAGGAGTGTGGAAGAGCCAGTTGTGGGTGTAGGGGAAGTTCGTGAGGCAGTGGGTAGAATGAAAGGGGTAAGGCAGCTGGGATTGATGGGATAAAGATAGAAATGTTAAAAGCAGGTGGGGATATAATTTTGGAGTGGTTGGTGCTATTATTTAATAAATGTATGGAAGAGGGTAAGGTACCTAGGGATTGGCAGAGAGCGTGTATTGTTCCTTTGTATAAAGGCAAAGGGGACAAAAGAGAGTGCAAAAATTATAGGGGAATAAGTCTGTTGAGTGTACCTGGTAAAGTGTATGGTAGAGTTATTATTGAAAGAATTAAGAGTAAAACAGAAAGCAGGATAGCAGATGAACAAGGGGCTTTAGGAAAGGTAGGGGTGTGTAGACCAAGTGTTTACAGTGAAACATATAGGTGAACAGTATTTGGATAAGGGTAAAGATGTTTTTGTGGCATTTATGGATTTGGAAAAGGCGTATGATAGGGTAGATAGGGGGCAATGTGGCAGATGTTGCAGGTGTATGGAATAGGAGGAAGGTTACTGAAAGCAGTGAAGAGTTTTTATGAGGATAGTGAGGCTCAGGTTAGAGTGTGTAGGAGGAAGGGGACTATTTCCCAGTAAAAGTGGGCCTTAGACAAGGATGTGTGATGTCACCGTGGTTGTTCAATATATTTATAGATGGGGTTGTAAGAGAAGTGAATGCGAGGGTCTTGGCAAGAGGTGTTGGGCTAAAAGATAAAGAAGCAAATACAAAGTGGGAGTTGTCACAGTTGCTTTTGCTGATGACACTGTGCTTTTGGGAGATTCTGAAGAGAAGCTGCAGAGGTTGGTGGATGAATTTGGTAGGGTGTGTAAAAGAAGAAAATTGAAAGTGAATATAGGAAAGAGTAAGGTGATGAGGATAACAAAAGAATAGGTGACGAAAGATTGGATATCAGATTGGAGGGAGAGAGTATGGAGGAGGTGAATGTATTCAGATATTTGGGAGTGGACATGTCGGCGGATGGGTCTATGAAGGATGAGGTGAATCATAGAATTGATGAGGGAAAAGGGTGAGTGGAGCACTTGGAGTCTGTGGAGACAAAGAACCTTGTCCATGGAAGTAAAGAGGGAATGTATGAGAGTATAGTTATACCAACGCTCTTATATGGGTGTGAAGCATGGGTGATGAATGTTGCAACGAGGAGAAGGCTGGAGGCAGTGGAGATGTCATGTCTGAGGTCAATGTGTGGTGTGAATATAATGCAGAGAATTCGGAGTTTGGAAATTAGGAGGAGGTGCGGATTACCAAAACGATTGTCCAGAGAGCTGAGGAGGGTTGTTGAGGTGGTTTGGACATGTAGAGAGAATGGAACGAGACAGAGTGACTTCGAGTGTATAAATCTGTAGTGGAGGAAGGCGGGGTAGGGGTCGGCCTAGGAAAGGTTGGAGGGAGGGGTAAAGGAAGTTTTGTGTGCGAGGGCTTGGATTTCCAGCAAGCATGTGTGAGCGTATTTGATAGGAGTGAATGGAGGCATATGGTTTTAATACTTGACGTGCTGTTGGAGTGTGAGCAAAGTAACATTTATGAAGGGATTCAGGGAAACCGGCAGGCCGGACTTGAGTTCTGGAGATGGGAAGTACAGTGCCGGCACTCTGAAGGAGGGGTGTTAATGTTGCAGTTTTATAACTGTAGTGTAAAGCACCCTTCTGGCAAGACAGTGATGGAGTGAATGATGATGAAAGTTTTTCTTTTCGGGCCACCCTGCCTTGGTGGGAATCGGCCGATGTGTTAATAAAAAATAAATAAATCTGTAGGGAAGGAAGGCTGGGTAGGGGTCGTCCTAGAAAGGTTGGAGGAAGGGGTAAAGGAGGTTTTGTGGGCGAGGGCTTGGACTTCCAGCAAGCATGTGTGAGCGTGTTAGATAGGAGTGAATGGAGACGAATGGTTTTTGGGACATGACGATCTGTTGGAGTGTGAGCAGGGTAACATTTTGTGAAGGGATTCAGGGAAACCAGTTAATTGATTTAGTTGGACTTGAGTCCTGGAAATGGGAAGTACAATGCCTGCACTTTAAAGGAGGGGTCTGAGATAGTGACAGCTGGGAGGGACTTTTCTCAGCTGTCGTATCTGAGCTCCTCTGCAAAGACAGTGATTATGTATGAGTGTGGTGAAAGTGTTGAATGATGATGAAAGTATTTTCTTTTTGGGGATTTTCTTTCTTTTTGGGTCACCCTGCCTCGGTGGGAGACGGCCGACTTGTTGAAAAAAAAAAAAAAAAAAAATTATTTCGATGCATGTTACAAGTGTACACTGTTATTGGTAGTTACAATTATAAAACTGTAATGCAAGGAGAGCCACTGGCATGCCATGGCATTAGGGGCAGTTTATTCTAAAGACTTATTCACTAAGTACTTAATGCTAGAGAAATTGATTGAGTTTATTCTAGGTGTAACAGATCATGGCCAACTATGGTTCTAAACAGTAGCACATTATATTTCAAGTAGTTAAAACTACTGTTTGTAGCTAATAGAAAATTGTGAAGCAAAGTTGCATGTGTTTGGAAGTGTGTGTAAAAAAAGTAAGTTGAAAGAATTTAAAATTTAAGAGTTCAAAATGGAAGGAAGGAGTGTGGAAGAAGTAAATGTTTTCAAATGTTTGGTAGAGGATATATCTGCAGACATGTCTGTTAAGGTTGAGGCAAATCAGACACTACATAGGGCCACTACTCTCATACTGAAATAGTTCTTACTTATATAGCTGTCTTGTATAGTTGTTTTAATTTTAATTTTTAATGAATTTTTCATGTTTATTCAAATCTACTGTAAATGTATGTGTGTGTGTGTTTCCAGGTTTAACAGCAAGCCTCGGCATGGTTTGGCATTCCTCCAGGCACAGGGGCTCTTGGGACAAACTCCAGAGGATATTGCCAAGTTCTTCCATCAACAACAGGAATCACTGGATAAAATGCAAGTTGGAAATTTTCTTGGTAATCCAGACCTTCTTAACAAAGAGGTGAGAATTTGTACATGTATGTCTTTACTTCATTAATTTCTGTGTTTTCTCTCTATAGTCTTTGAATAGTTTTTAAAGCTGCATCATTAAACATGCATCTAGTCCTTGACTGATGTTTTTAATTTCCATTAGAGATGTGGTGACAAATGTGGCCTCAAATTTCAGACACATATACAACAAATTTCCAAGAAAGCCTCCAAGACCGTGGGAATACTATCCAATTTACGGTACTATGTTCCACAACCAGCTCTCCTTACCCTATATCACTCACTCATTTACCCCTACCTCACCTATGGAATCTGCGCATGGGGCTCAACATCAATAATTCATCTCAGACCATTAATAACACAACAAAAGGCTGCAGTAAGAATGATAACAAATTCACACTCGAGACAACATACTCCACCAATATTAAAAAATCTAAACTTACTCACCATACAAGACATCCATACTTTTTACTGTGCCTATTACATACATAGAACACTAAATGAAAATATAAACCCACCACTCAAACTTCTCTTTACCAACCTTAACAGAACACATGACCATAACACTAGACACAGAGCACTCCTCGATGTTCCCCGTGTCCATCTAACACTATGCAAAAACTCAATGCATATAAAAGGCCCAAAAATTTGGAATACATTACCTGTTATTGCCAAAGAAACCCTGCCTGTACCACAATTCAAAACGCTGCTAAAAAACCACCTTCTCACCCAAACCTAAGTGCACAATATCTAACATTCCCAACACAGTTGATTAATCACTTAAATGTAAAAACCTGTTATAAATAATGCATACTGAGCTAACTCTGTTTCTATAACATTAACAAATAAAATAATTCACTCTCTTGTACTCTGTGTAACTTATATAATTGCAATACAACTAATTGTCTTAATTTGTTTGATCTGATTCAGTTAATTGCATTGCTGCAATTAATAAATTATTATATTCAACTTATATTCATATTACAACTTAAATACACAATTATACTTATTTTGTAAATTATCAACCATACTTTTTTACCATGTAGTCTACTGTTAATTAATCTTAAGAATGCTCAGCATATTAGGGGCTTTTGGCATGTACACCTCATTCATACCTAACTATGTAGTACAACATTGTATCATGTCTAAATAAAATTATTATTATTATTATTATTATTATTCACATTACCAATTTTCTCAGACACTCACTGATGGTTATCAGTTTATCTTAATAGTGTTACCCAAATGCTTGTGCTTGTGTTTTTGGGGTTGTTTAGGCATCAGTTTTATTGAAGAAATTGGAAAATTTAAATTTTCATTTTCATGCCATAAATGTGAGGCCTTATCCAGTTAGTTTCAAACTTTCAACATCAAAAATCTTGAAAATGTGACTTCTGAACAGCTTCAAACATAGTGGTTGTGTGTTTTGTGATATTAGTCTCAGCTTGATAACTATAGAAAGCCTCTTCTGATTGGCATTTAACTTTCAAAGCTGGTGTCTCTTAGTGGAAAACTGGTGCAGTAAGTTAAAACATTTAGGCTGTGTAAATACCAGCTTGTCGTTTTTATTGAAGAAACTGCGAATACCAATTTCTCATTTTTACTGAAGAAATTAGGACAGTGTTGCAACCTGCAAATTAGGAGGTGTGGGGTTACCAAAAATGTTATTTAAAGGGTGGAAAAGGCATTGTTGAGGTGGTTTGGAAATGCAAAATGGGTGGATCACAGTAAGATGACTCCTAGTCAGGAGAGATAGAGATCATTCCAGGAAGAATTAAAGGAAGGGGGTAAGGGAGGTTTTGAGTGCTAGGAGCTTGAACAGCTATTCTTGGAGACCATTCTCAGATCACGCACCAACTGAAACACAGGCATAGTAGATATATTCATGGTAAAGTACTAATCTCATAAGGATCCTACAGGACCTAGAGAATGGAAGTTAGTTTTTATCCAAGGAAAGGGAGTCTTTTTACTCTAATCACCTGTGGTCCTTCATCATATGTTTTTGTGTGATCTTAGTATTTTTCCCATAAATTAAAAAACAAGTTTACTTAAATCATTTCATTAGTAAGTGTGTGCAGTATTAATAATTGTTGTGTGTTTTCATGTGTGCAATATTAATAATTGTGTGTTTTCATGTGTGCAATATTAATAATTGTTGTGTTTTCAGACTATGTGTGCATACATTGATCAAATGGATTTTCATGACCGTGAGTTTGTTCCTGCTTTACGAATGTTCCTGGAAGGATTCAGATTACCCGGAGAAGCGCAGAAAATTGATCGTCTGATGGAAAAGTTTGCCTCTAGATACTGCGAGTGTAATGCTAAGTTAGCGTGTTAAATGTTTTTTTGCTTACTTGTCCTGTATGTTGAATCAGAAAAAAGTAAGTGTTTGGGGGCAATCAATATTAGATATTAATAGTATTAAAACTATGATTGAAAAGCATACTACTGATAGTATGGAAGAGAAAGCACAGGTGCAGTGCAAGGGTTATCCTCTTCCTTGGATCAAACTTGAATGCTACCCTTTCTTCAGCCACTATGGCCCTATGGGTGTAGCCCCTCAAGGGAGGTTCCTTGACGCTGGTGATGGGCTCTTGATCTAGGGAATTGGATCTGTGCTCCAGTTCCCTGAATTAAGCCTGAATACTTTACCCCCTCCCCCCACAGGTGCTGTATAATCCTACGGGTTTAGCACTTCCCCATGATTGTAATAATATGGGTGTAGCACTTCTCCCTGATTAAATAATATTGTGGGAATGTTTTGCTCTGGTTTATAAAGATATGAGGAAGCACCAGTGTTATGTTATTTTTTTTTATTATCATCAAGGTTCACCATGTACTAGCATAGGGTATTTACTTAAAAGGTCTTAGGGTAAAAGGAGGACATATTTAGACTAAAAGATACTTACTCAGGTTTAGCTGCTGCATCTGAAAACTTAATTCTTTTTCATTCCTCTCAAAGGTTATTTAAACCAACATTATAAAAATAGAGCTATATTAAGAAGTATATACATATAATATACAGGTCTCCACTCCTAAACATATAATCAGCCTTTCCCAAAGCACATGGCTCGCTGCCACCTTCAACTCTCTCTTTCTCAACATTTCTTAACCCTCCAGTGTCTTGATACACTGAAGATCACAGAATGTCATGGTAACATCGATCTACAACCCTTCCCATTACCTTTTGGGCACTCATTCAGCCCTGAAGCCAAGATAAGATAAGCACCAACAACAACAGCTCACTCCAGCCGCCATTGTTCTCTCTGGAAGGGATTGTGGGAAGCCAGCATCTCTCTAAGCTCCTCCCCCTCAAAACATCCACATCACTTTGCATCCTCTCAACATCTCTTAAGTTATTACAATGAGACATGCAACTATATTTTAATTAGTTTATAAAATGTGTGCATTATTTATATAACCTATTATATTGAGAAAATCAGTTAAATCAGCTCTTTTAAAGTCTTTAGGGTGGCCTGACCTAAGACCTCATAGCAAATTCTGAATAATTCAATATAATTAGGCATTCATGTTATTTAATTACAACAATACATGCTGGGTTCCAATAGCCCCCATAACAAGTCCATAATACCCCATAACAACCAGGACATATTAGAGAACATTTCAGTTCTGGGACCTTGCTGTCTTCAAACCATGTGTTGGTATCACTTACTAAGGTTTATACTTAATTGTTTTGCTCTGTATAGAGCTCTATAGAGTCAGTGAGATGCTAAAGCTCTACATAGAGGGGAAACAGTGTCATGATCGAAGCTTGTTCTGTACCTGTCTCTTTTTCTGCAAAGTATTAGAATTAGTTGAATTAAAAATTTAGCTAATGAGTGATGGAGAAGGTGAGATTGCCTTCTTTTCACTAGTGGGAAACAGCTGAAATTTATTTTTATATATAAAATACTGTAATGAAATATAAAAGCTGGGTTTGAAGTTTGGAAAAAAGGCTATAAATAGTTTTGTGGGATCCATATTACAGTTGTTGTTTTTTTCAGTGCACAGGCTGTCTCCTACCTAGGCAGGGTGACCTAAAAATACATGTTGTAATTACACAGGTATTACTGTGCAATATATAAATATCAGTAATGAGCATAACTGTTTAAGATTATTTGGTACGTAAAATACAGATAAAAATATTTAGGTATGTAATTAAATTATTTAATGTTATTGGTTGGAAGTGGGTTTGCCAGTGTGAGTCCTCTTATTTCAGGTTGTGCTACTTTGGTGGAAGACAGTCAGTGGGTTAAAAAAAATTGGTTGGAAGATAAGCTGTAAAAAAAAAGTAAACTTCTTCTTTCAACAAATCTGCCGTTTCCCACCGAGGCGGGGTGGCCCAAAGAGAAAAACAAAAGTTTCTCTTTTTAACTTTAGTAATGTATACAGGAGAAGGGGTTACTAGCCCCTTGCTCCCGGCATTTTAGTCGACTCTTACGACACACATGGCTTACGGAGGAAGAATTCTGTTCCACTTCCCCATGGAGATAAGAGGAAATAAGAACAAGAACTAGTAAGAAAATAGAAGAAAACCCAGAGGGGTGTGTATATATATGCTTTGCCTCTATGGAGACAAAGAAGGGAATGTACGAAAGTATAGTGGTACCAACACTCTTATATGAGTGTGAAGCATTGGTTGCAAATACTGCAGCAAGGAGGCAGCTGGAAGTAGTGGAGATGTTCTGTCTGAGGGCAATGTGTGGTGTAAATATTATGCAGAAAATTCGGAGTGTGGAAATTAGGAGGAGGTGTGGAGTTTCTAAAAGTTAAAAAAGTAAACTAATTTTTATAATAATACAAGAATGCCGTATTGATTATTGAGGTTGTGAGTTCCTTGATCTCAGAAGATGGGTTCAGCGGTCAGTGGGGTAATAAACTCATAAAGACAAAGGTTCCAAATTATGTTTTATTTGCCTGAAATCTGCTAAAATACAGTATAAAGTTACTCGTTATATTTAGAGTGCAGCCATGTTATTTGTTAAGGTTAGGTCCAGTTAGCTGGACTTGAGTCCTAGAAATGGGAAGTACAATGCCTACACTTTAAAGGAGGGGTTTGGGATATTGGCAGTTTGGAGGGACTTCTAAACTGTTGTATCTGAGTGCCTCTGCAAAGACAGTGATTATGTATGAGTGATGGTGAAAGTGTTGAATGATGATGAAAGTATTTTCTTTCTTTTTGGGGATTTTCTTTCTTTTTGGGTCACCCTGCCTTGGTGGGAGATGGTCGACGTGTTAAGAAAAAAAAAAGGTTTGTGAAGACACTGCAAATCCTGAAAGCATGGATAATATAGAATTTTGCATGTACGAGCTGTTTAAATGATTTTTGGTCATATCACTTTAAATATTTCTCTAATCTTGTTAATGTGGATAATAGTAAAGCTTGAGCACATTTTGAATGAAAACCTTTGATTATTTTCCATTTTAGAGTTGTGTGCCAAGTAACAATTTTAGGGTTTTGTGCCAGGCAACATTTAGGGATTGTGTGCTAAGCAATAATTTTATTTAAACAACAATTAAAGGTCGTGTGTCAAGCAACACTTAGGGCAGTTATAAACCTAATGGCAGAATAAAGGGAAATAGAGGTGATTAGGAAGTAGATGGGTGGTTGTAGATGTGAGACTAGGAGACAGAATAATATGAACATTCAGAACTATATTTGTGATACACAATTGAAGACATTTTCAGTGCAAATTTTAGTTACCTGGTTGCAAATTAATACATTTTCTTTTCTATCTGTCATGCTCTTTTTACTTGTACTTGGAAGGACAGTAATGGGTATATATTTATATTTTGCAGTGTTGGTCTGTTTGCGAGTGTGGATGCAGCATATGTGCTGGCCTATTCCATCATTATCCTGACTACAGATTTACACAGTGTGCAAGTCAAGGTAAATGCTGTACTATCTTGTTTAAGTATTTGTTTTGTTTATGGCAAATATATAATGGTTCCCTTCACTTGAGTTGTTAAAAATTGGATAGCAGGATATCAGGAGTGTGTATTTTAAAGGAGAACTTGGTCATGGACTTAACAATTCATAACTTTATTTATTCACATCTGGTTACTCAAATTATATTTTTTTAACACACTGGCTGTCTCCCACCGTGGCAGTGTGACCCAAAAAAAAACACTTTCACCATCATTCACACTATCATTCATTCCAGAAGTGTGTATGACAGTGATAGTGTGAATGATGGTGAAAGTGTTTCTTTTTCAGGTCACACTGTTTCAGTGGGAGACGGCCAGGGTGTTCAAAAAATGTGGATTTGCGTAGAACTTTAGATGCAATGATTTGTGAACATCAATTTGAATGCCCCACATATACAGCACCTCTTTTCAGTGTTGCACATTTTCATTAATGAGGAACAGAAATAGAGTCTAAAGTTAACAGAAGCTTGAGTCACTAAATGCTATAACATCATTGAAGAGATAAAAGGAAGCTTCACTGCTGCATCACCACTTCCTAAACTACTTTCAGATAAGGATACATGAAATGAATTAGTTCCTATTTTCACTTTTTTTTTTTTTATCTTATTACCTTTTTCTTCATTAAAGTGTAGGCCTGTGTATCTGTTATACTATTTGCAAAATCCTTTTTAGGAAAATTTCCATCTCGAATATAGTGTACCGAGTGCTCTTAACTTTGTGTTTCCACATGTGTATTATAATCAGCACTTTAACCCTTTGACTGTTTCGGTCGTATATATATGTCTTACGAGCCAGTGTTTTGGATGTATATACAGTGGTCCCTCGGTTTTCGCCGAAAATTTGTTCCAGAATGCTGCTCAAGTGCCATTACCGAACGAATTTACTTCCTTAAGAAATAATGTCACGTAGGTTAGTCTATTTCAGACCCCCAAAAATACACTTGCAACAGCACTTACGAAAATACACTTACATAAATGTTCGAGTTTGGAGATGCACGAAAACCGAGGGACCACTATACAGTGGACCCCCGAGTTTCGTAAAAACTTCACTCCTGAAGTCTGCTCAAGTGCCATTACCGAACGAATTTACTCCCTTAAGGAAAAATTTCACGTAGGTTAGTCTATTTCAGACCCCCAAAAATACACTTCCACAAGAACTTACAAAATTATACTTACATAATTGCACGATTTCCGGGGTATTCGTTAACCGAGGGTCCACTGTACTCAAAAATTCTAGCGGCTTCAAATCAAGCGGGAGAAAGCTGGTAGGCCCACATATGAGAGAATGGGTCTGTGTGTTCAGTGTGCACTGTATAAAAAAAAATCCTGCAGCACGCAGTGCATAATGAGAAAAAAAAAACTCCGACCGTGTTTTTGGATTAAAACGCCGACTTTGAGGTGTATTTTCGTATAGTATTTATGGTTGTATTCTCTTTTTCATGGTCTCATTTGATAAAATGGAAAACATATTACAGGAATAGAGATGATTTTGATTAGTTTCATAATGAAAACGACCTTGAAATTGAGCTCAAAAGTAGCGGAAATGTTAAATTTTTGCTGTTCAAGAGTAAAAAAATCATGCCACGCGTCCAATACACATCAACTGGTGAGTCTAATATTCTTTTACAAGTGCAGATATTATTTATACCATTTTTACAATAATGCAATAGTCTGCATAACAATAAATCTTCTATTTTTTGTTTGAATAAAAAATCAAAATAGAAAGCAAGAGTACTATAAGAGGGGCCTAAAGACGTGACTAATGAACAGATAACATCTTATTTTAGTGCCAGAAATGTCTGCATTGTTTATTCTGGACCCTATTTTGAAATTGACATCTTTTTTATTTTGCATGAAATTGGGCAAATTTGCAATTCTGACCACTTTATTGGGTAGTTGAAATCGGTAAATTGGTGGTTTCTTGTACTCAATCGATAGAACAAATGGAGTTCTAAAGAAATAGCTATGAGTTTGGTCGACTGTAACAATGGAATTGGCAGAAAATAGGGCTCAAAGTCGGTGAAATCGCCGATGTGTATATATCGCTGACATTGCTAACTTTGCAACTTTGCGAGAGCGTAATTCTGTACGTTTTCCATCAAATTTCGTACTTTTGGTGTCATTACCATCGGAAAAAGATTATCATTTCATAAGAAAAAATATTTTTTTTTTTCCAAAATTTTGCGACATAGAATGACAATTTCAGAATGGGGCCTCCGACAGTCAAAGGGTTAATCTGTGTAACATTAAACTCTAATTAAAGAAGTGTCCTGCTGCTTAAATGATACTTATGAGACAATGTTTGCCACATGGTAATCATAGTGAGTAATGCATGTAGGTCTAGCGGTGACAACTGTTGATAACAAACTGGGACCAACAGAGCATCAGAGCCCTCCCCAGGGTACGTGAGGTTACAACTGTCTGGGTATGCAGAGACCTGCACAACACCTGGGAACCTCCCCTGAGTCAACTCTAATTTTCCATTTGTCACATCATGTCGGTGCTTGAAAAAAGCTTTGGGTTTCAGAGGTTTTCGAATTTTGGAATTTTGGATAAGGGATACTCAGCCTGTACTGTAAGTTATTATAACTAATATATTTTATAATCTACAGCATAAAATGACAAAAGAACAGTACATCAAAATGAACCGAGGTATCAATGATTCCAAAGATTTTCCGGAGAAAATGCTCTCCACAATATACGATGACATTGCTGCCAACGAAATAAAAATGAAGGCTACCTCTACTAAACTGGGAAAACAAGGTAACTTCAACTGGGAAAACAAGGTAACTTCACAGCAGTGTCCAGTACAGATAGCAATAGAAAAATAAATAATAGTTTAATACTACAGTGGACCCCTGAGTAACGAACACACCGGAAATCGTACAATTATGTATGTATAATATTGTAAGTGCTTTTGTAAGTGTATTTTTGGGGGTCTGAAATGGACTAATCTACTTGACATTATTTCTTAAGGGAGTAAATTCGTTTGGTAATGGCACTTAACCAGGCTTCTGGAATGAATTTTGTTCGTTACTCGAAGGTCCACTGTATTACTAAGTTTAATGTTTATTTTCACCTAACTTACAACTGAACTTTTTTTTTCTGACCTTTCAGCTGTTGCAAATGAGGAGGAACGTAAATCCCTCTTCAGCTCAGAAATGGAAGCTGTTTCAATAACAGCCAAGTCTCTGATGGAAGCCGCTTCACATGTTGATGCCACCTTTACCCTGGCAACCCACGTAGAGCATGTCCGACCAATGTTTAAGGTTATTATGTAGTGTTTTATTGGTGCATTTATCAAAGCTTTTCCTCATTTAATCCTGTTTAAGTAATGGAAGAAGTGAATGTGTTGGGATATTTGGGAGTAGGCTTGTCAGCAGGTGGGTTTATGAAGGAGGTAAACCATAGAATTGATGAAGGAAAAAAAGGTGGGTGGTGCATTGAGGTATCTGTGGAGACAAAGAACATTATCCATGGAAGCAAAGAAGAGAATGTATGAGAGTATAGTGGTACCAATATTCTTGTATGGGTGTGAAGCATGGGCTGTGAATGCTGCAGTAATAAGGAGGCTGGAGGCAGTGAAAATGTCATGTGTAAGGGCAGTGTGTGGTGTAAATATTATGCAGAGAATTCGTAGTGTGGAAATTAGGAGGAAGTGTGGCGTTGCTAAAAGTATTAGTCAGGGCTGAAGAGAGGTTGTTGAGGTGGTTTGGTAATTTAGAGAGGACAGAGCGAAATAGGATGACTTGGAGGGTGTATAAACCTGTAATGGAGGGAAGGAGAGGTAGTGGGTCATCCTAGGAAAGGATGGAAGTACAAGGTAAGAGGTTTTATGTGCAAGGGGCTTGGACATACAGCAGGCATGTGTGAGCATGTTAGATAGGAGTGAGTGGAGATGAATGGTTTTTTGAGGCTCGACGAGCTGTTGGAGTGTGAGCAGGGTAATATTTTGTGAAGGGATTCAGGGAAACTAGTTAGCCGGACTTGAGTCCTGGAGGTGGCAAGTACAGTAGTACCTTGGTACTCGAAGGCTGTTCGAGTACCGAACAAATTTTTTCCTATAAGGAATAATTAGCCCTTTCACTGTTAAGACTTGCTCTCAGTGTTGAAGAATTAAAAAAAAAATTTTTTTTTCTCATGAAATGATAGAGAATCTTTTTCCTGTGGTAATGAAACCAAAAGTACGAGATTTGATGGAAAACTTATTTATGCATCAGTGATTTCACCCACTTTGAGCCCTATTTTTGGCCAATTCCATTGTTTCATTTGACCAAACTCACAGCTATTTCACTAGAACTCCTTTTGTTCTATTGATTGAGTACAGTGGAACCTCAACTTCCGAGTTTAATCCGTTCCGTGACCTAGCTTGTAACTCAATTTGCTCGTATATCAAATCAATTTTCCTCATTTAAATTAACTGAAATGCCATTAATCCATTCCAGCGGAATTCCTGCTCTCTGGAGGCAGGACAAAATACTTCAATATGATGCTAACATCAACTCTACGGCTTATTTATCTATCACAATTCATCTAATATGACATAATAAACAATATAATTAACACAGAAACATGATATATACTCTAGAATGAATAAAATAGGCCATAATATGGCAAGTGGTGGTGGTGGTGGCGGTCATTCCCTCTCCAACTCTGACTATAGTATCTTCCCATGCTCTTATTATAAGAGAGAATGGAGTGTTTGTGAGGCTAACTGCACTAGATCACTAGTTTCATAAGGAAAACACTGAAACAATGTACAGTGGTACCCTGAGTTTCGTACAGCTCCCAACTCAAACAAATATGTAAGTGTATTTTTGTAAGTGCTTTTGTAAGTGTATTTTTGGGGGTCTGAAATGGAATAATCTAATTTACATTATTCCTTATGGGAACAAATTCGTTCGGTAACGGCACTCGAACAGCCTTCTGGAACAAATTGTGGCCGAAACTCGGGGTACCATTGTATAAAAACATAATAAAATATAATAGAGAATGTAAAGAAATGAACTGTTTATATAAAGTGTACTTACACACTTGGAGCAGAGATGGTGGCGGAGGTTGAGGGTGGGGAGATAGGCAGTGCGGCATATGATGTCAGTGGCCCTGTAAACCTCCAACAACATTGGAAGAATTAGTTTCATTTCGTTCTTTTTTCTATTGCTTTATCGCTTAACTTACTTGCTACACTTTATCGCTGAACTTAAGTGGTACAATTAGTTTTGTTTTATCGTTGAACTTAACTGATACAATTTGTTTTGTTTTACTTTTGTTTCACTTCACTTTTCACTGATTTTTGGCTTTTTCTCCACGCTTTCCTCACTTTCATCTGCAGGGCGTTTCAATAAAAACCTGTCCAAGGAGGTTTGTTTCAGCGTCCCTTTCAGAATGTTTCGGAAATGAATTAGGCAGTTGTCATTAAATAGCTCCGACGAACGAGCAGTTGCAACTTTCTCTGGGTGTTTCCTTTCAATAAACTCTGAAAGTCTCCCAGATTCCCAACATTTCCTTTATCTCATTTGTAGATATAACCTTCTCCACAGTACAAATGTGCTGCAAAACCTCCTGATGCTGCTGCATATGTAGTTCATCTATCTCCTCTGTCGTCAGCTCCTTGGAGTGCTCCTTGATGAGCTCGTTCACATCTGCTTCATCCACCTCCATGCCCATGGACTTTCCGAGGGACACAATCTCCTCCACCACTGCCGCTTCGGGCACAACCTCAGGTCACAGCTTCTTCCACACAGATGTCAAGATCCTCCTTGTAACACTCTGCCTGGCCATATTTATAATTCTGAGGCATATCACGATGTTATAGTGGTCCTTTCAGAACTCTCAAAGGGTCAAGTTTGTGCTCTCCGTCACGTCAAAGCAGCGGCGGAACAGGTGCTTGGTGAAGAGCTTCTTGAAATTAGAAATCACCTGCTGGTCCATGGGCTGCAGGATAGGGGTGGTGTTGAGTGGAAGGTAGAGAACCTTTATAAACTTGACCTCTTCGAGGATGTTGTCTTCGAGGTTCGGTGGGTGAGCAGGTGCATTGTCCAGGACGTCAAGGGCTTGCAGGGGTAGGTTATTTTCCTGGAGATACTTCTTAACGGCAGGACCAAAGACCAGGTTTACCCACTCCGCAAAGAACTGCCTGATGACCCATGCCTTCGGGTTTGCCCTGCAGTTTTTCTTTTAGAATCTTATGTGACTTAAAGGCTCTGGGGTTTTCCGAATGATATACCAGCAGCGGCTTGATCTTGCAGTTGCCACTCGCATTGGCGCACAGTGCGAGGGTTAATCTATCCTTCATGGGTTTGTGGCCTTGCATCTTCTTCTCTGCAGTTATGTAAGTCCTTCTTGGCATCTTCTTCCAGAAGAGCTCTGTCTCATCACAGTTGAAGACTTGCTGAGGTATGTATCCTTTAGCTGCTATCACTTCTGCAAAAGTTTTGAAGAAATCCTCAGTTGCCTTCACATCAGAGCTCGCTCCCTCACCATGCCTGATGACAGAGTGAATGCCAATCCTCCTTTTAAAATTGTCGAACCAGCCATTACTGGCTTTAAACGACTTTTCCAATGCCTTGTCCATTGAAGTGTCTGGGGTCTGCTGCAGCAAATCAGCATAAATGCCTCGTGCCTTCTCACAGAAGATACCTTCAGTCACGGTATCTTCTGCGAGCTGGTTCTCCGTCAACTATGTCAACAGCAGCTTCTCCATCTTTTCATGGACAGAGGTTCGCAGCTTAGAAATTGTTGTAACGCCCTTGGCTGGCGCTATAGCCTTTATCGACTCCTGCTGCTTTAGTATCGTACATATCGTAGATGTACTACGCTGGTATTGCCTGGCTAAGTCCACAACTCACACACCTTGCTTATGTTTATCTATGATTTCATGCTTTAATTCCATGGACATCATCCTCTTTTTCTTCTCAGCACTGTCCTTTGCACTTACTCTCATGGGACCCATGGTTAGAAAAAAGAAATTTGACCAAATGACTGTAAAAAATGCAAGCAAGCACGAGAGAAATGCTTCCACAGCGAGGTAAACATGTGCACTGCTTACCGGATGTTTTGGCATTCGCTGCGCCAACTATGGCAGCATTCTGAAGTTCTTTATTATTATTATTATTATTATTATGTATTATGTATTATTATAATTATTATTATATTATTATCATTATTATTATTATTATATTATTATTATTATTAATTTAAGGAACTGAAGCTCGCTCATTATTATTATTATTAATTTAGGGAACTGAAGCTTGCTCGTTATTATTACTATTATAATAATAATAATAATTATTATTATTATTATTGTTATTAATTTAGGGAACTGGAGCACAGATCCAATTCCCTTGATCAAGAGCCCCTCACCAGCGTCAAGGTTCCTTGACGCTGGTGAGGAGCTTCAGAACACCACTAATTGGTGCAGTGCACTGTTTACCTCACTGTGGAAGCATTTCTTTCATGCTTTGCTTACATTTTTTACAGTCATTTGGCCAAATTTCTTTTTTCTAACCATGGGTCATAAGAAAGTAAATGTAAAGGACAGTGGTGAGAAGAAAAAGAGGATGATTTCCATGGAATTAAAGCATGAAATCATAGATAAACAAGTGAGGTGTGCAGGTTGTGGGTTGAGGGGGAAGCGAGGGAAGCTGGCTCATAACTCGAATGTTGGCTCGTAACTCAGAGCAAACAATCGACCGAGCGACGGCTCGTATCTCGAAAAACTCATATGTTGGGACACTCGTAAGTCGAGGTTCCACTGTACAAGAAACTGCCTATTTACCGATTTCAACTACCCAATAAAGTGATTAGAAATTGGTAATTTGGCCAATTTCATACACAATTCAAGGAAGGCCAATTTCAAAATAGGGTCCAGATTTAACAATGCAAACATTCCTAGCACTAAAATAACATTTTTCTCTGTTCACTAGTCACATCTTCAGGCCCCACTTATATTATGCTTGCTTTCCATTTTGAATTTGTATTCACACAAAAAATAAAAGATTTACTGTTATGCAGACTGCTGTATTTTTGTAAAAATGGTGTAAATAATATCAGCGCATTTGTGAAAGCATATTAGACCCACCAGTTAATGTGTATTAGATGCATGATGTAATTTGTTTACTCATGAGCGTTGGCAAAAATCGAACACTTCCACTATTTTGAGCTATATTTCAAGGTACTTTTGCCCCTTAAACCATTCAAAATCATTTCTATTTCTGTAATATAGCTTCCATTCTATCAAATGAGACCAAGAAAATGAGAATACAACCATTAATACCATATGAAAATACACTGCAAAGTTGGTGTTTTAAACCAAAAACACAGTCAGTTTTTTTTCTCATGCACTGCGTGCTGCAGGACTTTTTTTTATACTGCTCACACTGACCACTCAGATCCATTGTCTCATATGTAGGTCTACCAGCTTTCTCCCACAAGATTGGAAGCCGCTAGAATTTTGGCGTAGTATTACAGGACCGACACTGGCTTGCAAGCCGTAATATTATGGGACTGACAGTGAAAGGTTTAATAATTTTTCATCTCTATTGTGACTCTAACCCATTTTCTTTTTGGTTGACTGTTATCACTAATCTTCTTAGGCCCCATGGTGACTTATTTATACAAATAATTTAAAAAACACCAAAAAATGCGAAGAAACATGAAATAGTTTACAGCGAAGTTCAGTGGAGTTTTGCACTGAGCGACAGCTGCGGGGAGACTGACACACACATTGTTTGGTTTAGTGTCGAGCAATCGGTCAACTATTGAGCTATTTTTTTTTTACCGAACAAAGTGTTCGAATACTGAATTGTTTAAGTTGGGAGCTGTTCAAGTACCGAGATACTACTGTACAATGCCTGCATTTTAAAGGAGGGTTTTGGAATATTTGCTGTTTGGAGTGACATCTAAACTGTCATAGCTGGGTGCCTCTGCAAAGACAGTGATTATGCATGATGGTGAAAGTGTTTCTTTTTTGGGTCACCCTGCCTCGGTGGGAGATGGCCTGCATATTAAAAAATAAACATAAAATTTTTTTTTTTTTTTTTTACCATATCAATGAATGATGGTAAATGTGTTTCCTTCTTTGGGCTACCCTTCCTTAGTGGGAAACAGTGTGGTGAAAAGAAAGTTTTTGTATCCATGCTTTTTACCAACTGTCCTTAACCAGGGTTATCCATTCCCCTTGGGGGTATGGGAACCAAATACAGTGGACCCCCGAGTTTCGTAAAAACTTCACTCCTGAAGTCTGCTCAAGTGCCATTACCGAACGAATTTACTCCCTTAAGGAAAAATTTCACGTAGGTTAGTCTATTTCAGACCCCCAAAAATACACTTCCACAAGAACTTACAAAATTATACTTACATAATTGCACGATTTCCGGGGTATTCGTTAACCGAGGGTCCACTGTACTGGGACTCAATCTCTGAACAATTTAAAAAAAAAGTTGTTAGATTAGAATAAACTATCACATGTTCAGTTGCTAACTTTACATTTTTTTTATTAACACATCGGCCGATTCCCACTAAGGCAGGGTGGCCCGAAAAAGAAAAACTTTCATCATCATTCACTCCATTACTGTCTTGCCAGAGGCATGCTTACACTACAGTTATAAAACTGCAACATTAACACCCCTCCTTCAGATTGCAGACACTGTACTTCCCATCTCCAGGACTCAAGTCTGGCCTGCCAGTTTCCCTGAATCCCTTCATGAATGTTACTTTGCTCACACTCCAACAGCACATCAAGTATTAAAAACCATTTGTCTCCATTCACTCCTATCAAATACGCTCACACATGCTTGCTGGAAGTCCAAGCCCCTCGCACACAAAACCTCCTTTACCCCCTCCCTCCAACCTTTCCTAGGCCGACCCCTACCCCGCCTTCCCTCCACTACAGATTTATACACTCTAGAAGTCATTCTGTCTCGTTCCATTCTCTCTACATGTCTGAACCACCTCAACAACCCCTCCTTAGCTCTCTGGATAATAGTTTTGGTAATCCCGCACCTCCTAATTTCCAAACTCCGAATTCTCTGCATTATATTCACACCACACATTGACCTCAGACATGACATCTCCACTGCCTCCAGCCTTCTCCTCATTGCAACATTCATCACCCATGCTTCACACCCATATAAGAGTGTTGGTATAAATATACTCTTATACATTCCCCTCTTTACTTCCATGGACAAAGTTCTTTGTCTCCACAGACTCCGAAGTGCTCCACTCACCCTTTTCCCCTCATCAATTCTATGATTCACCTCATCCTTCATAGACCCATCTGCTGACATGTCCACTCCCAAGTATCTGAATACATTCACCTCCTCCATACTCTCTCCCTCCAATCTGATATCCAATCTTTTGTCACCTAATCTTTTTGTTATCTCATCATCTTACTCTTTCCTATATTCACTTTCAATTTTCTTCTTTTACACACCCTATTGACATCTTTTGAAATCACACTGGTACCTAATAGGACTGATAGTGGTGGTGATGATTTCCACAATCTAGCAAAGGGGGTATGGGAACATATTGGGCAATCCGTTGGGGGTCTGTAGTCATAAATATATTAAGTACCCCTGCTTGATACTATTTACAGATGGCATGGACACCATTCCTGGCTGCATTTTCAGTTGGCTTAACTCAGAGTGATGATGCAGAAGTGGCATCCCTCTGCCTAGATGGCCTTAGATGTGCCATCAGAATAACTTGTATATTTTGCATGACTGTAAGTATAAGAGGTTGTTTATAAATCTCTCTCTCACCAACTTTTATGATCATACTGTGCCATCACTGATCATACTGTGCCGTCACTGATCATACTGTGCCATCACTGATCATACTGTGCCGTCACTGATCATACTGTGCCATCACTGATCATACTGTGCCGTCACTGATCATACTGTGCCATCACTGATCATACTGTGCCGTCACTGATCATACTGTGCCGTCACTGATCATACTGTGCCATCACTGTTCATACTGTGCCATCACTGATAATACTGTGCTGTCACTGATCATACTGTGCCGTCACTGAAAGACTGTATCCACTGATTCACTATGTAAAGATACTGATGGAACCAAATAGATTGCTTTTATGCTTCATAAACCATAGTTTTGTGACAGGCAAGTATAGATGTATTTTAATTAGTGGTTTAATTTTCAGAAAATAAATTGAGTAAGAATTAATCAAAATTGATAAAGGCATGAAGGAAATTTCTGAACAAAAAATATAAGATGATAACTGAGATAATGTTTGGTTGAGATTGATAAAGTGAATGGGAATTAATGTGTAAAACATGCCTTCTACATTTTGTACCTGTTTGTTGACTTGTTGCCCTAGTCACCAAAACATAATTAAATAACATCTTGATAATTTTACAGTAATGTGAAACTAAATACGTAACATAAAAACTTAGGGGATCATGAAGAACAAAAAGAAGCACAATATCATCTCTGGAACAATACACAAATAACCTGAACATAGGAGAAAGGAGCTTACCACGTTTTGGTCCAACTTGGACCATTAGCAAAGTCACAACGTGAATTGGACCATTAAACTGTCCGAACATAGATCTGCGTTCACTCGCCCAGCGCTCTAAATATTTTGAAAAAAAAGATCGTTTTTTTTTTAATTAAAGAGGGCAATTTTCTGTGTTATAAGACAAAAAAAAAATTTTTAGGATCAGTACTTACCAAGATATAAGACCATGAAGTTGGCAGTGGATGCTCACCTGACGGCAACATCGAGTCCTGCTGCTTGCAGAAGTGTTGCCGATGTACCTTTTTCTCTCGTTTTTATTTTAATTTATAATTTTTATGTTCTGATAATTACAATTTATAATAGTTCTTGTGATTTCATAGCCAATCTTTGTTCTGACACTAATATTAGATACTGAAATAGTACTCAAATAGTCACAATCACACCGACAGGTGAACATTTTCACCTGCTTTGGTCATTTACTATTGTCTAGAAATATATACAAAGTATTTATAGGTCTCGGCAATGTTTTAGACATGCTGGAGTATACATGAAACTTCTTGAAGCATGGTGTTTAAGACGCGTGTCACTAAACTGCTGACAGGGTAAGCAGTGGAGTGACACTTGATGATAGTGCACTGTTGCAGGGAACCCTGGCTTTATTTGTTTTCACTGTTACACACAAACATGTATGTCTGCCTGTGTGTCTCAGTTTTTCTGTCTGAATGTGTCTCTTGTCTTTCTGTATGCCTGTGTGTGTCTCAGTCTTTCTGCCTGTGTGTGTCTGTCTTTCTGTCTGCCTGTGTGTCTTGGTATTTCTGTCTGCCTGTGTGTGTGTCTTTCCATTTGCTTGTCTCTCAGTCTCGGAGAGCGGCTCGTAAACCAACAGGTATTGCGCACGATGCAGTAGTCAAGTCTGATTCCTGGTGAAGTGAAAATGCGTATTACTTGCCACTGAGTTGGCAGTTATGCTTATTATGTCTTATATCTACAAGCATGCGTGTCGTAAGAGGCAACTAAAATGCTGGGAGCAAAGGGCTAGTAACGCCTTCTCCTGTATATATTACTAAATGTAAAAAGAGAAACTTTCGTTTTTCCTTTTGGGCCACCCTGCCTCGGTGGGAAACGGCTGATGTGTTGAAAGAAAGAAAGAAAGATCTACAAGCACTATATAGCACTTTGCCTGGAATTTTTGGGTTATCCTAGGTAATTTACACTATGTATAATAACTGTACTTGTGTACATGTGAGAGAGAGAGACAGAGGTAGGCAGAGATATAAACAGACAGAGAGACAGCCGAAGCCAGCCAACCAGGCAGTCAGCCAGCCGGCCAACCTGCCGAATATGTATTACGCATGTTTCAGAATCGTTTCTCTTTACTTAGGGCATAGGTTATAGGACATTCTGGCAGGATGACACTACCAATGGTATCAAAAATGAAAGGGTGTTGCACAAATGTTGCACATGGGTTATTATCGAGGTTTTTGATATTTCTTAGACCACTTGTGGCCACATCCATCACTTTCCTCTTAAAAGGGGAGTGTTAATACGACATGACATCAGTGAATCCCTGGTGTTTACTATGCTATTTGCTGTAGCTGGCGCTCATTTGAACTGGTTCTCCCACAAGGTACTAAGTGGTCCCAGATTTTTTTAATACTGCACACACCGAGTGTTAAGACCCATTCTATACTGACCAGGCATCTCAGGCCAATCATGCCAAATTTGGAGGCAGGAAAAATAAAACATAGATCTATGTTTTGAGTGCTAGCTGTACAAATGTACAGTGGACCCTCGGTTTTCGATGAAAATTCTTTCCAGAATGCTGCTCAACTGCCATTACTGAATGAATTTACTTCCTTAAGAAATAATGTCACGTAGGTTAGTCTATTTCAGACCCCCAAAAATACACTTGCAAAAGCACTTACGAAAATACACTTATCTAAATGTTCGAGTTTGGAGATGACCGAAAACCGAGGGACCACTGTAGATCTATGTTTGGACAGTTTAAGGGTTAACAAAGTCATGCTGTAACTTGGACCATTAACAAAGTCATGCTGTAACTTGGACCAATAACGAAGTCACAATATAACTTAGACCAGTAACAAAATCACACTGTGTCTTTGTTAATGATTATCGTCAGCTTCTCATATGTACAGGTTGTGTACAAAAACTGCTATTAACAATGAGGAAAAACTAGCATCATTGCATCACCTCACATGGCTGAGGATACCATAACACGGTGTTATGATACCAGCTCTTCTCTGTTAGGTGGTTTTTCTGTCTTAGAGTAATATGTAAAGGTTAACAGTTTCTGAGTAAATGTGAAAATCAGTTGGAAGTTGGTGGAAGTTATGTTTTTCTATTAATTTTTCTTTCCTTTATCAGAAGAGCTTTTTGTCTTAAAAAGTACATCTTAAAAAAGCTCTAATATTTGTTCTCCTTATTTTCAAGCTTGAGAGAGATGCCTTCGTGCAGTGCCTTGCCCATTTTACACTCTTGACGGCTAATTCACCGCTAACTGAAATGAAAGCCAAGAATGTTGACTGTATCAAAACGCTCATCACTGTTGCACACACTGATGGTAAGACATGCTCCTCTTGTATCATAAAGTAATGTTGAATGTATAGTTTAATGTTGCACAATGTTACGCAGAATGTGGGATAACCTGGGACTCAACACCTTGTCTTAGGGCAAAAGGTAAAAGTTACACAAATCACATGTAAAACTAGGCCACCCAGGGCTATCCCAGTTAAAACAGAAAGCGCTAAACAAGCAGTTATTACTCCAATGGGTTAGTTATCAGAGGGTTTACACAAAATTCCTAGTTAAGGAAATATACAATTTATTATGATTAACAATATATACACACTCCAGAAAACACCCTCATAGTTCTCTTAGCCTAAACGCCCCAATAAAAGTACATGAGGAGCTGGTGGCTGGAGTGTCCACTCAAAACAGAAACACATGTACCTATGGGGTCGGTGCCCAGCAGACGATGGCCCCTACTCTCCACCCAAGAACATCTCCTCCTATTACCTCACTTCACACTCATCCCGCCAAGCCCCAACCATATCTGAGCCCAGGGGAGTGTACCGGTAAACAATAGAAGTGCCTATGGCTTGTGTTGGCTAAACAAAAGGAGTACAACATTACAAAACTTATCTTAACTAGGTGGCATCTACCAGCCTCTCTCACCCATGCTACTCCACGTGACCACTCCCAAAAACAAACCACCAACGCTTACCGACCCTATCCATACACATGGAAAATAAGTCCCGGCAAGATTCCTTTACATTTACAGTCTAAAGTGCTTTACAGTACCCCCAAATGCACAGTATGAATTATAAAATTAAGCTTTACAATTATAACATTCATACTACAATTATGATTTACAATTATGTCATAGTTCATACAAATTATGGCACACTTCTCCAATATATATACAGTGGTACCTCGGTTAACGATATTTTTTTCGTTTCAGAATGCTATTCAAGTGCCATTACCAAACAAATTTATCCCCATAATGAATAATGTAAAATAGACTAGTCCTTTTAGATCCCTAAAAATACACTTACAAAAGCATTTAAAAAAATAAACTTACATAAAAGGGCGAGTTTGGGGACCATCGTAAACCGAGGTACCACTGTACATTACAATGTCATGCAGAACGCGGCATAACACAAACACATGCACTGATGGTAAAACATGCTCCTGTTTTATAAAGCAATGTTGGATGTAAAGTTTAATGTTGCGCACACACACACACACACACACTGATGGTAAGACATGCTCCTGTTATATCATAAAGTAATGTTAAATATATAGTTTAATGTTTGGCTAAAGTCCCACCCTGTTGTGTCTACTGTATTACATTTTGTGTTTGGAAATAAATATATTACTTTTGTTAGGTTATAAGATTTGTTCAGAATTTAACATGTTCACCCTTAGTCATCTTATAATGTGTCATTATAATATGGTTATTTATTTTTATTTAAGGAAATCTTTTTTTTAAATTTTATGATTTAAAAAATTATCTTGGGAAATTTATTTATATTTTAGGGAATTATCTTGGAAAATCGTGGTTGGAAATCCTCAAGTGTATCAGTCAACTGGAATTAGCACAACTGATTGGGACTGGAGTAAAACCACAATATATAAAGGATTCTGGTCTCAAGATGCCACATGAGACTTCAAACTTCCTTGATGCTTTCCCAGAATTCAGTAAGTAAGAGTAAATTTAAAAAAAAAAAAGTGATTTATTGTGTAAATGGTGGAATATTCATGAAGTAATTTTACAGGTCTATGTGAATAATAAAAACATGTATTAGTAGTGTTATCATGACACCAGCTCAAATAAAGATTACACATTCTTCCCATATTTCCTTCTTGCTACTACTACATTTGTGTGCACTTGCTGAGGGTTATCTGTTGCTACTACTACATTTGTGTGCACTTGCCGAGGGTTATCTGTTGCTACTAGTGCATTTGTGTGCACTTGCCGAGGGTTATCTGTTGCTACTACTAGTACATTTGTGTACACTTACTGAAGGTTGTCTGTTGCTACTACTGCATTTGTGTGCACTTGCTGAGGGTTATCTGTTGCTACTACTGCATTTTTGTGGACTTGCCGAGGGTTATCTGTTGCTACTACTAGTACATTTGTGTACACTTACTGAAGTTTGTCTGTTGCTACTACTGCATTTGTGTGCACTTGCCGAGGGTTATCTGTTGCTACTACTACAATTGTGTGCACTTACCGAGGATTACCTGTTAGACACTAATGGTTCCAGGTATCATCAGTCCTGTGACAGTCTTAAACCAGGCCTGCTTAAAATGGAAAAGAAATGTTAAAAGAATAAGAATCTGCTCACAGGAAAATTTAGATACGTATATGTATAGTGAATGTAAATAGGAGCTTTTAAGATTTAACCTTCATTTTGTATGCTCATGAGACAAAACAAGTAGTCCTGCCAGAGTGCAAAACATTTACAGTAATGAATGTTTGTTTCACACTTTTTTGAGAGAAGAGGAGTCTCTCCCTGGATGGTCTGTGTCTGCCAACCTAGTATAGCTGCAATAAAAGTTTCCTCAGTCTTGTTTCTCTGTGCAGCAAGTGGTGATTGCTGCTGCTTCATGACAAGCAAATCACCGTCTTGTTTCCTTTAGAATTGAAAGTTCCCAACACGAACATCTGACTTAGTCATTGAATTTTTAACTAGGGTCCTTATAAAATAGGTTCTCAAGAACTAGCAAATATCACAAGTTAAAGGTTGATATTCAGTCCTTAGGTATATAATGCTGTTTCATATAGATAAAAAGTATGAAGGATTATGTTAGTAAAAGGTGTAACAGTACTCAAGGTAATAAAAAGGATTTAAAAAAAAAAAAAGTAAGAAAACGTTTACTGACTTATTAACTAAACATAAAAACCTACCTTGACGATAATTTAAGTTTTTTCTTCCTGGGTGGAACATCTTTGTCATGAATTAATTTTATTCTCTCTATGTTTTTATTTCAGTTACTGGTGAGCAGAAGAAATTGGCTCATATTAAAGAGTCAATGGATGAAATTTCAGCACAAAGTGTTGTTGTGGCAGTTGACAATATATTCACTGCCTCTACACAATTGGATGGAGATGCAGTGCTCCATTTTGTTAAAGCCTTATGTCAAGTGTCCATTGAAGAGTTAGCTGCTCCCTCTCCACGAATGTTCTCCTTGCAGAAGATTGTGGAAATTAGTTACTACAACATGGGTCGCATCAGGCTACAGTGGTCTAGAATATGGGAGGTTAGAAAGCAGAATATCATTTCCAAAGGGAAAAATATTTTCAATGAGATGTACAGTTTCAAAACACTGTACTGGAAAGAAAAATCTTGCTCATACTTTGAAATTAAATTACTTTAGGTGATATTAATGTCATGATCATGGAGAAGCATGAAACCCATTAAGGCCAGACAGCACCTGGGAGGGGTTAAGGGCAGGAGTGATGCTGAAGGGGCAGGGGGGCAAATTACATCAGCCTCCTCTAATAAAATAATAATGCTGCTTCAAGGCATGTTCCCTGGCTCTCTCTTTCATTCACAGTGCCACCCGTAAGTCTTACTGTATATAATTTTTGGAGCTACTCGTGGTTACAGGTAATCAGGCTTCATCTAAGGAAGGGAAAGGTCTACATTTAAAAAAACCAAAAAGACGGATATGCTAGTAAAAGTCTTAAATACATGATACAAGATGACCCTTGGAGCATAAGGCATAAGCTACTAAGAAAAGCTAAATACATTAGCTATATCCTTTTCTCCAAGAGCCTCTCTCTAGCACCAAGGTGCTGGAGAGAGGCTCTTGATCTTAGGGACTTCTAGGTAAGTTCCTTGATACTTGTGGGAGGCTCTTGTTATAAGGAATTGGACCTGCTCTTCCCTTTCTTGGATCAGACCATTTCCTCAGACATAGTATGATGCCCACAGATTCAGTGCTCCCCATGAATGTACAGTAATAATGATTATAACCTACAAATGGAATAATGATCCCCTGACTATAATAATAATAATAATAACAGTGACAGTTAATAATAGTGACAGGAAGTAGTGTTACAACCACTGGAATTAAACAAAAATATTATTACAGACCAGTAGATAAAACTAATAAAGATAGGACACTATTAGCTTAGCTCTGCTTGGGTAACTATCAGTACGTAAAAACAGAGAGATAAAACATATGACTACAATAGTTCTATGAAGCTAGAGCTGTATAACCCCTGTGGTTTAGCACTTCTTTTGATTATAATAATAATATGAAGCTAGAATCAACTTCTGATAAACTTTTATTTCTACCATATTTTTGTTAAAAAGTATCTCCTGTTGGTTAATTTTTTTTATTAGGCTTTTTGCATATACTATATGACAGTAGTATTACATTTATCATTATGTTCCCAGGTGCTGGGTGACCACTTCAATGAGGTGGGTTGCAACCCCAATGAGGATATTGCTGAGTTTGCTGTAGACTTACTACGGCAGCTATCAATGAAGTTCATTGAAAAGGGAGAGTTCTCCAATTTCCACTTTCTTCGTCCATTTGAGCACATAATGAAAAAGAACAGGTAAGTTCCCTTGTTGTTAATGCTCACTGCTGGTGTCAAACTGTACCATCAGAGACCAAATAGGTTTCCAAAGGATTCCAGGGCCTTGGATTCTCTTGTAATGTGTCTATATCTTACTTTTATCACTGTTGAACTATAGAATTTAATTTCATTCCTAGTATTTTTTTGTATTTAATTAAGACACCTCATGTAGTAGGTTGGTAGACAGCAACCACCCAGGGAGGTACTACCATCCTGCCAGGTGACTGTGAAACAGAAACCTGAAATTGTTTTACATGATGGTAGGATTGCTGGTGTCTTTTTTCTGTCTCATAAACATGCAAGATTTCAGGTAAGTCTTGCTACTTCTACTTACACTTAGGTCATACTACGCAAACATGTACACGTTTATGTATACACACTCATCTGAGTTTTCTTTGATTTTATCTTAATAGTTCTTGTTCTTATTCCTTTTCCTTTCATATCCATGGGGAAGTGGAATAAGAATCGTTCCTCCGTAAGCCATGCATGTTGTAAAAGTCAACTAAAATGCCAGGAACAGTGGGCTAGTAACCCCTTTTCCTGTATAGCTTACTAAAAAGAAAAAGAAGAAAACCGTCAAAGTGGGATGTTTGAATGTGCGTGGATGTTGTGTGAGTGATAAGAAAGAGATGATTGTAGATGTTATGAATGAAAAGAAGCTGGATGTCCTGGCTTTAACCCTTAAACTGTCCAAACGTAGATATACGTTCACGTGCGTAGCTGACCGAATATTTTGAGAAAAAAATAAATTGTTCTTTTTTTTAAAATGAAGAGTGCATTTTGTTTGTCATTCCCACATGTTGTAATACTACCTGGAGTCTACCTGAGAGAATTCCAGGGGTCAACGCCCCCACGGCCCGGTCTGTGACCAGGCCTCCTGTTGGACCAGAGCCTGATCAACCAGGCTGTTACTGCTGGCCGCACGCAGTCCAACGTACGAACCACAGCCCGGCTGATCAGGTACCGACTTGAGGTGCCTGTCCAGTGCCTGCTTGAAGACAGCCAAGGGTTTGTTGGTAATCCCCCTGATGTATGCTGGGAGGCAGTTGAACAATCTTGGGCCCTGACACTTATTGTGTTGTCCCTCAACGTGCTAGTGGCACCCCTGGCCTTCATTGGGGGGATGTTACATCGCCTGCCGAGTCTTTTGCTTTCGTAGGGAGTGATTTTTGTGTGCAAGTTTGGTACTAAGCCCTCGAGAATTTTCCATGTGTATATAATAATGTATCTCTCCCGCCTGCGTTCTAGAGAGTACAGGTTTAGGAACTTCAAGCGTTCCCAGTAGTTGAGGTGGTTTATCGCACTTATGCGTGCGGTGAAGGTTCTCTGCACATTTTCAAGGTCAGCAATTTCACCCGCCTTGAAAGGTGCAGTTAGTGTGCAGCAATATTCCAGCCTAGATAGAACAAGCGATCTGTAAAGTGTCAACATGGGCTTGGCATCCCTGGTTTTGAAGGTTCTCATTATCCATCCTGTCATTTTTGAGCAGATGCAATTGCTACATTGTTATGGTCCTTGAAGGTGAGATCCTCTGACATGATCACTCCCAGGTCTTTGACATTAGTTTTTCGCTCTATTGTGTGGTTGGAATTAGTTTTGTACTCCGATGAGATTTTAATTTCTTCACGTTTTCCGTATCTGAGTAATTGAAATTTCTCATCATTGAACTTCATATTGTTTTCTGCAGCCCATTTAAAGATTTGGTTTATGTCTGCTTGGAGTCTTGCAGTGTCTTCAACGGTGGACACTGTCATACAGATTCGGGTGTCATCTGCAAAGGAAGACACAGCACTGTTTCTTATATCCCTGTCAATGTCTGATATGAGGATGAGGAATAGGATGGGAGCAAGTACTGTGCCTTGTGGAACAGAGCTTTTCACAGTAGCTGCCTCAGAATTTACTCTGTTGACTACTACTCTTTGTGTTCTACATGTTAGGAAATTATAGATCCATCTACCAACTTTTCCTGTTATTCCTTTATCACGCATTTTGTGTGCTATTATACCATGGTCACACTTGTCAAAGGCTTTTGCAAAATCTGTGTATATAACATCTGCATTCTGTTTATCTTCTAGAGCATCCAGGACCTTGTCGTAGTGGTCCAGTAGTTGGGACAGACAGGAGCGGCCTGCTCTAAACCCATGCTGTCCTGGGTTGTGCAATTGATGGGTATCAAGATGGGTGGCGATCTTGCTTCTTAGAACCCTTTCAAAGATTTTTATGATATGGGACGTTAGCGCAATTGGTCTGTAGTTCTTTGCTATTGCTTTACTGCCCCATTTGTGGAGCGGGGCTATGTTTGTTGTTTTTAGTAGCTGCGGGACGATCCCAGTGTCCATGCTCCCTCTCCATAGGATGTTAAAAGCATGTGATAGGGGCTTCTTGCAGTTCTTGATGAACACGGAGTTCCATGAGTCTGGG
>WNWK01011308.1:0-65219 GCA_009830355.1 Cherax destructor
TTCTCATTAATTTCACATTCGGAAAAAGAGACACTTCTGAGTCTATCCCATCCGTCATGTCATTTACATATACCAAGAAAACACGGGCCCCCTAGGACTGAGGCGGTACGCCGCCGTAAAAAGGCGCCCACTGTGACCCCCACCACCACCATCCCCCGTTTTTCCCCCCCTGTGAGGTATTCCCCTTCCCCAAGTCCCTTTCCCCCTTTTATTAATGCTTGTTCTTCCAACTTTTTACTAACCCCCGTGAGGAACTGTGTCAGGGCCCCTGCAGCCCGGGGGAAAATCAAAAACCCCCACTTTCTCTCTCTTGCCACCTCTGTTACTTTATCATAGAACTCTGGGGGGTTTGTTACAGGGGTTTCCTTTCCCCGGAAACCCCGTGCTGTCTGGTGTTTATTATCCTGTTCCCCCAGGTGCCCAAAACCTTTTTTTTCCTGATGATTTTCCAGGACTTTGCCCCTATACATGGGTCCCCCGGTCTATAGTTTAGTGCCTCTTTTCTGTTCCTTTTTTAAAAGGGGGGGACTACTTTGGGCCCTTTTTTTCCCCATACCTCAGGTATCTGCCCATTTTCAAGGGATGTGTTGAATATTATGGAAGGTAAAAACCCAGTACCTCAGCCCTTTCCGGGGAAAACCCCAAAAGGGAGATGTTGTCCGTGTTTTCTGTGTGTGTGTGTGCGTGTGTGTGTGCGTGTGTGTGTGTGTGTGTGTGTGTGTGTGTGTGTGTGTGTGTGTGTGTGTGTGTGTGTGGGGGATAGATGGTAGTTTGAAGAGCTTTAAAAAAATTCACATCATTGCGCAAATTAATTAGGCCTGGGTGGGCCCTGTTTTATTCTTTTGGTTTTATTTTGGGTAACTTTTTGGGGGTGGCGCGTTTTATTTAAAAAAGGGAACTGTTTTAATAACGGTTTATTATATTTTAAAGCTAGAGAGAGAGAGAGAGAGAGAAAAAAAAAAAAGGGGGGGGAGAAAGAAAAAGAGAGAGAGAGAAAAAAGAGAGAGAGAGAGAGAGAGGGGGGGGGGGGGGGGGGGGGAAAAAAAAAAAAAAAAAAAAAGAAGAGAAAAGGGGGGAAAGGGGAGGGGAAGGAGATCATGAGCTTTATCATACCCCCTTCTTAAAGCTATGTTTTGGATCCTGCCCCCAAATTCCCCCTTCCCAAAAATTCCATTTCCAACATCCCTGTGATTCATCTGAGTCTTCAACTTCCAACTGTGTCCCCGTTGCTGTGTCCCATCTCTGGAAAACCCCGTCTCTGTCCCCTCTGTCAATTCCTCTCAGTATCTTATATGTCGTTATTTTTTCCCCCCCATTCCTGTCCTCCAGTTCGTCAGGTCGATTTCCCAACCCTCCTCAAAAGGCATCCCCCCTTGCCCCGGGGCCAGTCATGTTAAAAAACCCCCCCCTTTTTCTTTTCCCCCTTCGTGTTTTGGTAGATGGGGGTTTCCCCAACTGGTGCTGCATCTCCAATAGGGGGCCAACGTACACGGTGTTAGGTTTGCAAAACCCCATATGCTGAGTTATTTGGTTTAAACGCCCCCCGGGGATGTTTTGGGTGTTATCTCACCCCAAGACCCTTTTTTCCTTTTAATGGGGTTTTTTTCTCTCCCCAAAAATGTACTCCGTCTGCGATCCTTTTTTCCCTTCCCCCAACTTTTTTGACTTTGCAAAATGGTGGGGTTGAACCCTGGAGCCAGTTACTGGCCCGGCTTGCACCCCGCCCCGATCACTTTATAGTTCTGCCTGGTAATCATCCAATTGAATTCTTTCAAATTTCCCCTCATCTGCAAACAGGGAAATTTGAGTCTATGCCTTCCCCTTTTGTCGTTACAAATACCAGAAACAATACCGGTCCTGGGGGGGGCCCCCTGGAAAACCCCCCGTCTTCCTGACAGGTATTCCCTTGTGTTTTTTGTGTGTGTGTGAAGTGTATTTTGTGTGTGTGTGTGAGAGGTTTTTGTGTGTGTGTGTGTGTGTGTGTGTGAGTGTGTGTGTGTGTGTGTGTGTGTGTGTGTGTGTGTGTGTGTGTGTGAGTGTGTGTGTACTACCCCTATGTACTCACCTTTTTTGGTTCAGGGGTATTTGCTCCTGGTCCCCCCCTTACTGGTTTTTCCCAGGTCCTCTATCTCCTGCTCCATGTGCTCACCCCAAATTTTGGTTTTAGGGGCCCCGACCAGCTCCTGGCCCCGCCTAAAGAGGATCACAACACTTGGTGGATCATTAACCCTTTTTTGGGGGCTCATCAACCCCCTTTATAAATAACAATTGTATATGGATCATCAACACTTTAAAATGGATCATTAACCCTTGTTTGAGCTCATCAACCCTTGTTTTATCATTAACACTTGTAAAAATGGATCATCAACCCTTGGGAAAAAGGGATCTAACCCTTTTTTAGTGGATCATTAACCCTTTATAGTGGATCATCAACCCTTGTATAGTGGATCATCAACCCCCTTTATAGTGGATATAACCCTTGTAAAGGGGGGCATCAAACTTTTTTAGTGGATCATTAATCCTTGTATAGTGGATCATTAACCCCCGTTGGGGGGTCATCAACCCCCTTGATAGTGGAAACAACCCTTTTTTTAGTGGGGGCATCAAACCCCTTTAAAAGGGGGTCATCAACCCTTGTATAGTTTTGGTCATTAACCATTGTATAGTGGATCATCAACCCTTGTTTGTGGATCATCAACCCGGATAGTGGATCATCAACCCCCTTTAAAAGGGGGGCATCAACCCTTGATAGTGGATCATTAACCCTTGTTTGTGGATCATCAACCCCCCTTTATAGTGGATCACAACCCGGGGGATCATCAACCCTTGTATAGTGGATCATCAACCCTTGTATAGTGGATCATTAACCCTTATATAGTGGATCATTAACCTTGAAGTGGGGGCATCAACACTTGTTGGGGGGTCAAAAAACCCGTATAGTGGATCATCAACCCTTGTATATGGATCATCAACTCTTGTATAGTGGATCATTAACCCTTGTATAGTGGATCGTCAACCCGTATAGTGGATCTAACCCGGGCAGGGATCATCCAAAATTGATAGTGAATCAAAAACCTTGGGAAAAGGGTCATCAACCTTGAAGTGGGGCATCCCCAACCCCTTGTATAGTGGATCCCAACCCTTTAGGGGGTCATTAACCCCTTTTAAAAGGGGTCATCAACCCTTGTATAGTGGATCATCAACCCTTGTATAGTGGATCATCAACCCTTGTAAAGGGGGGCTTTTAAACCTTTATAGTGGATCTTCAACCCTTTAAAGGGGGGCATCAACCCTTAAAGGGGGCATCAACCCTTGTATAGTGGATCATCAACCCCCTTTAAAGGGGGGCATCAACCCTTTTTTAAAAGGGGTCATCAACCCCCTTTATAGTGGATCATCCCCAACCCTTTATAGTGGATCATCAACCCCGTATAGTGGATCATTAACCTTTTTAAAAAGGGTCATCACCCCTTTTAAATGGATCATTTTAACCCTTTATAGTGGATCATCAACCCGGAAAAAGGGGTCATTAACCCTTGTAAAGGGGGCATCAACCCGATGGTGGATCATCAACTCTTTTAAAAGGGTCATCCCCAACCCTTTTTTGGGGGGTCAACCCCCTTTATAGTGGATCCATCCCCTTTATAGGGGCATTAACCAACCCAGATCCCCCCAAAATTTTAACTACTGTGAAATAAAAAATAGTTCCACAACCCTTTTGGTCATTCGGTTTTTAAGTTTTTCCGCATAAGAGCACAGGCTTCTACATCAATGGTCTACCCCTCAACCATGGGGGAAAGTTTCTATGTTGGGGATCATTCCCTTCCTCTCTCTTTTTTCTGGGGTGTTGTTGTTGTCTGTCTGTCTGGCTGTCTGTCTGTCTGTCTTTTTTCTGTCTGTCTGTCTGTCTGAATGTCTGATTTTTGTTCTTAAATTTTTGGGGGTTTATGTCAGTGTTTCTGATGTTCCGTCATTGTTTTTGTTACTGTCATTTGTTGATGTTACCGTCATTTTTTTTTATGTTACCCCTGTTGCTGATTTACTGTCATTGTTGTTTTTTTTCTTTTGTTGTTTTTGTTACCGTGTTGTTTATTTGTCGTTTTCTGATTTTACTCTTTCTGATGTTACTGTATTTTCTGATGTTACTGTCATTTTTGCTGATGTTACTGTGTTGATGTTACCGTTTTTTGGGTTTATTTCTTGTTAACGATTTACTGTGTTGCTGATGTTACCTATTTTGCCGATGTTCTGTGTTTTGATTTTACTGTCTTTGCTGTTTACTGTCATTGTTGCTGATTTTACCGGGGTTCCGATTTACTGTCATTGTTGCTGATGTTACTGTTTTGTTTTTGTTACTGTGTTGTTGATTTACCGTGTTGCTTTTTGTTACTGTTTTGCTGATTTTACCGTGTTGCCGATTTACCGTCATTGTTTTGATGTTACTGTGTTGCTGAATTTTTCTTTTTTGTTGCTGATGTTACTGTGTTGCTGATGTTACTGTGTTGTTTTTGTTACTGTCGTTTTGCTGATGTTACTGTGTTTGATGTTACTGTGTTGTTATTTTCTGTCATTGTTGCTGATTTACTGTTATTGTTGCTGATGTTACTGTGTTGTTGATGTTACCGTCGTTGTTGCTGATTTTGTGTTGCTGATGTTACTGTGTTGCTGATGTTACTGTGTTGTTGATGTTACTGTCATTGTTGTTTTTGTTACCGTCATTGTTGTTGATGTTACCTCATTTTTGTGATTTAATTGTTGCTGATGTTACTTGTTCCGTTTTATGTTGTTGATTTATTGTCGTTTTTTGATTTTACTGTGTTTTTGATTTCCTTTTTTTTGATTTTTCATTGTTTTGGGGGTTTTTTGTCATTGTTCTGATGTTACCGTGTTCTGATTTAAAGTCATTGTTGCTGATGTTACTGTGTTTTTGATGTTACCGTGTTTTATTTATTTCGTTTTGCTGATTTTACTGTGTTTTTTGATTTACTGTCATTGTTTTTGATGTTAATTTTTGTTGGGGGTTACTGTCATTGTTTTTGATGTTACTGTTATTGTTGCTGATGTTACCGTGTTGTTAATTTTTTGTCATTGTTGCTGATTTCCGTTATTGTTTTATTTATTTTTTAATTTACCGTCATTGTTTTTGTTTACTGTTTTTTTGCTGATTTTACTGTTATTGTTTTAAATTTTTTGTTGTTGATGTTACCATCGTTGTTGCTGATGTTACTGTGTTTTTGATGTTACTGTGTTTTTGATGTTACCGTGTTTTTTTTATTTACTGTGTTGTTGATTTACCGTCATTGTTGTTGATTTCTTTTTTGTTGCTGATTTTTTTTTGCTGATAATTACCGTCATTGTTTGATGTTACCGGGGATTGTTTTTTGATGTTACTGTTTGTTGATGTTACCGGTTTTTGTTGATTTACTATTGTTGCCAAATTTTTTGTGTTGGATGTTACCGTCATTGTTGCCGATGTTACTGCCTTGTTTTGAATTTTTGTCATTGTTGCTGGTGTTACTGTGTTGCTGATGTTTTTTGTCTGTGTTTCTGAAAATTTGTCATTGTTGCTAATGTTACTGTCATTGTTGCCGTATTACTGTGTTTGATGTTACTGTGTTGTTAATTAAAATTTCTGTCATTGTTGCCAAGTTACCGTCATTTTCTGATATTACTGTGTTGCTGATTTACTGTGTTGTTAATGTTACTGTCATTGTTCCTGATGCTACTGTCCTTGTTGCTGATGTTGCAGTGTTGCTGATTTGTTCATTGTTGTTAATGTTACCGTCATTGTTGCTGATATTACTGTGTTGCTGATGTTACTGTCCTTGTTTTTCTGATGTTACTGTGTTGTTAATGTTACTGTCATTTTTGCTGATTTTCCCCGTCAGTTTTTTGATGTTGCTGTCATTTTGCTAATTTAAAATTTCATTGTTACTGTCATTTTTGCTGATGTACTGTCAGTGTTGCTGATGTTGCTGTCAGTGTTGCTGATGTTACTGTTGATACTTATCTTGTGGATGGTAGCACTAAAGCTTTAGGGTTTTACACAGTGGCCCCCAGGGAACTAGGCCTAAAAAGGGGTGAGGAGAACATGGGGATTTATAAAAACATTTGTCATTTAAAGGGGAAATTTTTTTAATTTTTCCCCTAATACGCCTGCTATCGTATTTTCATTAATAAGATAAATTTTGCAACGGTGGAGGTCTCGCTGGTTTGAGGGAGAGGGGGGGGTAGGTGGGGGAAAAAATTACCACCCCCAGACTTAACTCCCCCCCCCGACCCTACAATACTACCATCACAGACACTGAGTGTTTGAAGTCAGTGGAAGACTCCACTGACTTTACCTCAGACTGTCTGGGGTTTTGGGGGGGGGGGGAAGGGGGGGGGAAGGATGGTGTGGGAGCTGGGGTGATAGTAGGAGGGTGGGGAGGTAGATTAAAGAAACAAAAGAGCGTACGGGGGGAAAAGGGGAGAAAAGGGGTTGGGGGGGGTTGGAGAGAGGGAGAATAGAGGAGGGAAAGGGGAGAAAAAGGGAGAAAAAGAGGGGGGGGGAAGGGGGGGGGTGCCACCCCCTCAAGCCGTTCAAAGTGCTCCCCCCAATTTTTTTTCTGCCAACGGTTCTGCCGGGCCGGGGGGTGAGGGGTGAGGGTGAGGGGGGGTGAGGGGTGAGGGTGAGGGGGAGGGGGAGAGGTAATGGTGAGGGTGAGGGGGGAAAGATGAGGGGGGGGGGTTAAGGGGGGAGGGGGCGAGGGGGGGGGAAAATTGAGGGGGAAAGGGGGGAGGGGGTGAGGATGGGGGGGAAGTGGTGAGGGTGGGGGAAAAAGGGGGGGGGGTGAAGAATAGGGGTAAGGAAGGGTTAAAAAATGGGGGGAAAATAGGAGTAAGAGGTAAGCTGAGAGGTGGTGAGGGGGAGAAAAGAGAGAGAGAAAAAAGAAAGAGAGAGAGAGAGAAAAGTGGGGGAGAGAGAGAGAGAGAGAGAGAGAGAGAGAAGAGAGGGAGGAGGAGGAAGAAAGGGGGGAAAAAGGGGGTAAAAGGCGGACCCAAGCTATGCTAGATCGGGGGGGGAAAAGAGGGGAGAGGAGGGGAGAGGGGAGAGAAGAGAGGGGGGGGGGAGGGGGGAAAAAAGAGGAGAGGGAAAAGGGAAAAAAGGCAAAATAACAGGACAGGGGGAAGGGGGAAAAAAAACAAGAGTGGTGGGGGGAAGGATGAGAGGAGAGAAGAGGAGGGGAGGGGGAAAGGGGGGAGAGAAGAGTGAAGGGAAAAGGATGGGGGGGAAAATGAGGGAGGGAAAGGGGAAGGGGAGAGGGGGGGGGGAAGAAGGTAAAAGAAAGAAGGGTGAGGGGGAGAAGAATAAGGGGGAGAAGGATGGGGGGAGAGAAAAGGGGCCCGGGGGGAAAAGGGGGGGAGAGAGAGAAGGGTGGGGGGGAGAGAAGGGGGGGGGAGAAAAAAAAAAGGGGGGGGGAAAAACAGGGTTTGCTGTGAGAAGAGATGAAAGAAAAGGAAAAAGGGGAAAGTAAAGGGGAAAGGGAAAAGGGAAAAAGGGAAAGAGGGAAAAAGGCCTAATGAGGGGGGGGAGAATTTTGAGGGGGGCCGGGGGGTAAGAGAGGGGGGGGAGGGAAGGGGGGAGGAGGAGTAAAAGGGGGGAAGGGGAAAAGCGTAAGGGGGGGGAGAGGGGGGGAAAGGGGATAGGGGGGGGGACTGGGGGGGGAGGAAGGAAGGGGAGAGGGAGAGGGCGGGGGAGGGGGAGGGTGGGTGGGGTGTTTGGGGGTAAGATAAAGAAGGTTAATGAAATTTGTGTTTGAGATAGAAAAGATAGATAGATAGATAGATAGATAGAAGAGAGAGAGAGAGAGAGAGAGAGAGAGAGAGAGAGAGAGAGAGAGAGAGAGAGAGAGAAAAGAAAAGAGATAGAGAGAGGGGGAAAAAATCCACGTTATTTTTTAAAGCTATTGAAGGGGAAGGGGGGGGGAAAGAGGGGGGAAGGGAGGGGGGGGGGGGGGAAGGGAGGTAGGGGGAAATAACCATTATTTGCCGGCCCATTTGGGATTTGGGGTACAGCTGGGATCAGCAGAAATACAGGGATAAAAGCAGGAATACAGCAGGAATGAGCGGGGGAAAAACAGGAATACAGCAGGGATTCAACTGGAATCCCCGCAGGCATACAGCATGGATACAACGGGGGAAAAAGGGGAAAAACAGAGTTAAAAGGGGGTCAGATAGTTACAGATTTTACAGCAGTTATCGGGAGAATTAAAGGGGGTACAGATAAAATTTCAGAAATTAGATAAAATGCAAAAACCAACCGAAGGGGCAGCAATGAAAGAATAAGTAGCAGGAGCAAAACAGAAAAAAATGGCAAAAACAGAACGAAACGGGGGCGGAGTAACAAAAGCGGCGGGGAAACATCAGCAACCCCTAAAACAGTAGCAGCAAAACCCCCGCAATAACAGTAACAGCAGTAGCAAAAAACAGCAGCAGCAACAGTATCAGGAGCAGTAGAAACGTAATCATTAGAAGGCTAACAGCAGGAACAGCGGGGAACCCCGCGGGCAGCAGGAACAGCAGGAACAGCGCAGCATAAACGAATAGCGCATCACAGCAGAGGACGCCCAATGTAGAAAAAGGTAGGGAGGGGGGAGGGAAGAGGAGGGAGTGTAGTAGACCCCGGCCAACAATTGGGGAAAAAAGGGAAAATTGGTGTGGCACTGGGGCACTAATGTGGCAGGGGTGTGGCACGGGTTTTTGTTGGGGGGCCCCCGGTGGGTTTTTGGTGGGCACTGGTTTTACTAATGTGGCACTGGTGTCCCCTGGGGGTGGCACTGGGTGGCACTAGTGTGGCACTGGTGTGGCATTGGGGGTGCTGGTGTGGCACTGGTGTGGTCCACTGTGGCACTGGTGGGCACAAGGCCCCCCGGGGGCGTGGCACTAGTGTGGCACTGGTGTGACACTAGTGGGCACTGGTGGCACTGGGGACACTGGTGTGGTATTAATTGTTTAATATGGAACTGTTGACAGTAGGGACATTTGGGGGAAAAATTGATGGGGCTTTTTTAAAGACGTGTCACGGTGTGGCACTTGCTAAAAAAAGATGGAACTTAAAAGATGGCAGCAAGGAAAAAAAGGAGCAGTGAAGTCTTACTATGACTCTGTGTTCTAACCCCCCCATTATTTTTTAAAAACCCCCATTGACAACACACACGGGCACTCTGCCCTTTTAACTCGGAACCCCCCTGTTCATCAAGAACTGAAAAAGGAACCCCTTTTTCTTAAAAAATTTCCATGGGGGGGCCAGACACGTGGAGCATCCCACAGGGGTTTAAAAGGGTATAGCACCACCCACAAAAAACAGCAAAACAACACCAAGAAACTATAGCCTAATAACACAATGGTCCCTTTTAAAATCTTTGAAAGGTTAAAAGCATGATCACTAACCCCCCTTCCCAACAACTGTAAAACCCCGGGGAAAATGGATTTAGAGCAGGTCGCCCCCGCCTCTCACAACAAATAGACCACTATGACATGGTCTTGGATGGTCGCTCCTCCCCTCCCCAACTCTAGACCACTAGACATGGTTTTGGGGTGGTCGCTCCTGTCTCTCACAACCACTAGACCCCCATGACATGGTCTTGGGGGGGCCCCCCGCCCCAAAACCCATAGACCACTATGACATGGTCTTGGATGGTCGCCCCCCGCCTCTCACAACTACTAGACCCCCATGACATGGTCTTGGATGGTCGCTCCTGTCTCCCCAAAACTAGACCACTATGACATGGTTTTGGGGTGGTCCCCCTGCCTCTCCCCAACCCTAGCCACTAGGCAGGGTTTTGGGGTGGTCGCCCCCCGCCTCTCAAAATTTTCGGGGCCACTAAAAGGTCGGGGGTGGTCGCCCTCCCTCCAACTACTAGACCACTTTTGACATGGTCTTGGATGGTCCCCCCCTCTCCCAACCACTAGACCACTATGACATGGTTTTGGGGTGGTCGCTCCTGCCTCTCAAAAAATACTGGGGCCACTATGACATGGTTTGGATGGTCGCTCCTGTCTCTCGAAAAATAGTGGACCACTATGGAGGGTTTCCGAGGGGCCCCCCCGCCTCTCACAACTACTGGACCACCATAACATGGTATTGGATGGTCCTCCTCCCCCAAAAAACTGGACCACTATGACAGGGTTTTTTGGTGCACTGGAAGTAAAATAATGCAGATGTAGTATACACAGACTTACAAAAACCTTCGAAACCATGGTGTATTGGCACATAAAATGTGTTCAAAAAGAATAACTGGAAAAAATGGGCAGATGGATTTTAAATTTTTATATAAGAAACAAGAGAGTAATGGTAAACAAAGTTAAGCCCCGAGGCTGCCCAATAAAAAATTCTTTCCCCCAAAGGAAAAAATACTCGCCCCCACCTTTTTTCCCAACCTTTTTATAGCACAGTATCATCCTTTACAGACGATACGGGGAATTTTTTTTAAAATGTCGCCCATCGGGGCACCTCAAATCTCCAACCCCCTATAAAGAAAGCCAATTTGGGGCCCAAAGACGAAAATTTTTAAATTATTCTTTAGGAAAATTTAAGGAAAAAAAAGTTAGAATGAAGTATAAAAATAGATTCAAACCACACAATAAAACCAAAAATTTTGTGAGGGACATAACAAGTGAAAATGTCAGAGGATCTCCCTTTCAAGAATCACAACAATGTCTTTTTCACAACTACGAAAAACAGGATGGATAATGAAACCTTCAAAAAAGGAATTCCCCCAAACTAATGATGATCCTCTTTAAGTCACTTGTTCTCCCCAGGCGGGGAAATTTTGTTATACACTAACTTCCCCTTTTTTAAAGGAGGCGGGGAAAATTCCCGATGGGAGTGAAGGCCTTTTTGCTTTTTTTACCTTCATTCACGTACCCCTGCTCAGGTAGATCTGTTTGTGACTTGATAAAGTTCACTGTGTTGGGGGAAGTAGTCAATAAAAAGGTTGCAAGGTACTGTATTTGTGTCCATTTTTTTCCTTCAGTCGGGGCCTTAATTACTGGGAACGTTTGAAGTTCGGGGGCATTTTTAAAGTCCCCGCCGATCAGCCGGTGTAGTTGCGTTAATGCACAGCCGAGTACCCCTTTGGTTTTTCAGGCTTTGACCCCTAAGGCGGTCTGGTCTGAGACCGGGCAACGGGGGTTGGTGATACTTTTGGGCCCCTCTAGGTAGGTAGACTTCAGGTCAGCTCTGGTGGACACTGGTGTGGCAGTGATGTGACACTGGTGTGGCAGTGATGTGACACCGGGGGGGGCAGTTATGTGACACTGGTTTGGCAGTGATTTACACTGGGTGGCAGTGATTTACACTGGTGTGGGTGATGGACACTGGGTGGCAGTTATGTGACACTGGTTTGGGGTGATGTGACACCGGTGTGGCGTGATGTGACACTGGGTGGCGGGGGTGTGACACCGGTGTGGCAGTGTTTTTACATCGGTTGGCAATGATGGCACTGGTTTGGCGGGGGTGTGACACCGGTGTGGCAGTGATGTGACAGGGGGCGTGATGTGACACCGGTGTGGCAGTGATGGCACCGGTGTGGGTGATTTACACCGGTGTGGGGAGTGAGGGTGACACCGGTGTGGCAGGTTGGACACCGGGGGCCCAGGGATGTGACACCGGTGTGGCAGTGAAAGGACACCGGTGTGGAGTGATGGACACCGGTGTGGCAGTGATGAAACCCCCGGTGTGGCACCTAAAAAAACATCACACACCTGTTTCTTACTACATATGTTAAAATAATGCCCGGTTTCTCTAAGTTAAAATTAACCTGGAAAACTCTTGTGTCAGGAGGAGGATGGGCGAAGTGTCAGTCGGTGAGGAGTAAGACGTGTGTCAGAGACTAATGTGACACCTTAACCCCTGTCATTTTTGTGTCACCTGGATTAATGGCTCTCAGACCTAAAGTGTCACCTTTTTTTTTTGCTGTGTCCAGTAGACAAATGTATTTGTTGGACAAATACGTCATTTAATTTTTTTTTTTGTTGTGTGAGTTGTGTGTGTGTGCGTGTGTGTGCGTGTGTGTGGGGCGGGGTGTGTGTGTGTGTGTGTGTGTGTGTACATTAAATTTAAAAAAGGTCTCAGCTTGCTAATTTCGTCCCCCCCAAAAAAGGGAAACCCTCCCCAGTTTTGCTGGATTGGGGCGACCTTGCGAACACAGGTGGCTTTCCCCGGCGAACCCCTGCCAAGCCACGGACCTACACTGACCCCCACTGAACGCAACAAATACCGAAATAAGAAAATGTGCAAATTTGAAAACAGACACTGAAATTAAAAGGGGGAAATGGGGGCAATTTGTGTAAAAAAAACAAACACAAACTTTTAAATTTGGGGTTAATTTGTATAGAAAAAAAGTGCGGGGAATATCGACTTGCTCAGTGGGGGGGGGGGGGGAGAGAGAGAGAGAGAGAGAGAGAGAGAGAGAGAGAGAGAAAAAAAAAAAAAAAAAAAACTCTAATACTGTCTGTGACTGCCACTGATCCTCTTCCAGGGACAGATACCAAAAAAAGAAATCCTCCCCCAACGACTGCTGCTGTTTTGTTTTTGTTGCCCCCTTGTTGTTGTTCTGCTGCTGCTACTACTACCCACTACTACCCCCACCCCCACCCCCACTAATACTACGGCTACTAACCCCCAAAATTTTTGCTACCATATATGCCCCCTTTTTTCCCCTACAACTTCAACTACCAGGGTGATTGGTATCAGTGGTATTTTGGTATTAGTATGAATAGTATCTTGGTATGATTGGTGTTTATACCCAGGGGGCTGCTTGATATAACCCTACGCATCTACAACGTTTCATTACCACCTTTTTGGATGTTTCTCTCGCTGGGGGTGTGCCAGCACTCCTTGAGGGCGAAACCGGGTTAATAAATAAATAAATAAATAATTAAAAATATATATATATATATATATATATATATATATATATATATATATATATATATATATATATATATATATATATAAGGGAAACGGGGACATATAAATTTACAGTAGCTGAGGGCAAAAACAGATGGGGATGTGGGAAATAATTTTCCCCGCCTTGGAGCGATGGTAGCAGCAATAGTTGTAACGGGTTTAAAAATTTTTTTGCCCCCGTAGGCCCCCCCCCCTCACAGTCATGTCAAAATAAGAAAAACCCCAAAACAAAGCAAGAACACAATTATCGGAGCCTAGAAGCAAAAGAAAAACAGTACACAAAAGGTTACAGTACACAAAAGGTTACAGACACACACAGGTTACAGTACACACACAGGTTACAGTTTACAGTAAACAGAAAAAATTCCCCCCCAAAAGGGGAACCAGGGCCCGTTTCCCCGTCTTCCCTCCCTCACGCTGCAGCTTCTTTTGGGTTTCCCGACCGGAGCTGAACTCTCCAGGCGGCTGGGGGACTGACCCCCGGGAAAAACTACTTCTTAAAAAATTTAGGGGCTGATTAATCATTTTATTACTACTAAAACCCCCCTCCGAAGGGAAAAGCCTACTGTGCGGGGGGCCCAACACAGGTAAGTCGACCCCCGCGGCGGGAAACCCCGGGAAAGCTCACCAGGCTCTACGTGGAGTTTTTTCAACTGGTGGAGTAGGAAAAAGTGCCGGGGACTCTCAGAGGGGCATTGGAAGGCAAACACTATACACAGCTTGAAGAGCAAGGTACGATGGGGCCTGGGGGGGAATAAAAAAAAGCTAGCGGGGGGGCCCAGAGCTGGGGAAACAAAAAGGGGAAAGCCCCCGGGACATAGTCAAACAAGGTCATACGCACAATTTAAAAAACACGCACAAACACAAAAAAAAGGGATTTGGGAAAAAAAAATACACAAAAAAAATTCCCCAATAGGGGAAAAACACACTGGTACAAACCAAAAAAAACCTCTAATGAAAAAAAAAAAACTTGGGGTTTTCAACTGATGACAAACACACACTACGAACACCCCCCCCCCCTTACCCCCGTTTCCCCCCCCCCCCACCCCCCCCTCCCTCCCCCCCCCCCCTTTTTTATGTCTATGTTTACAAAAAAAGTAACATTGAAAGTTTTTTTGATTTTTTTGTTTTTTTTTTTTTATTTTCTTTTTCTTCTCTCTTTTTCTCTCTCTCTCTCTCTCTCTCTCTCTCTCTCTCTCTCTCTCTCTCTCTTTTTCTCTCTGTGAATCTCTATTCCTGTCTATCTATCTATCTCTTTCCCCGTTTTTAAAAAATATTTTTTCTCAATCTATATCTCTAACTCTATCTCATCTCTGATTTTCTGAAGGGGAATATTAAGGGGCCTTGATTTTTTTTTTTTGGGACATGTGTGTTTTGGGGGGCCCCAAAAACACAGCAAACCCATGCCTCCATCATGTACACTTGGTTTATCCATTTTAAAATAGTTTTTTAAATTTAAAATTTTTTTCCTGGGGACACATGATGGAGGAACCGAGGAATTTATTATGTACGTATTGTGTATTTCAACACAAAAGTCTAGTAAATAAACGTGCACATTTTACCAAAAAAACCCCACTTGTAAAATTAAATAAACACACATGTGTACTAAGTACACGGTGTTAAAAAGGCCAAACACAGACAAACAGAAAAAACACACAGACACAGACACACAAAAAACACACAGACACAGACACACACACACACACACACACACACACACACAAGTTACTAGCTATGGGTGATTTTAATCCCAAGGAGATTGACTGGAAAACCTGGAGCCCCGGGGGGGCCCTGAAACATGGAGAGCCAAGATGATGGATGGGACGGGAAAACCCCCCCTGCATCAACATTTTTGAGACACTAGACTGGACCTAGTATTCACCTTGAGAGTTGGGGCACAGTATATTTTTAAAGGCCCCTTGGGGGGTAGTGATCACGTGGTTCTGTGCTTTCATTACTTAGTTGAGCTACAAGGTGGAGGGGGGTTGGAAAAGACGGGAAACCCCAAACTAAAAGGGGGAAGACTACACAAAAAGGGGGAAGTTCCTAAAAAAGGTTCAGTGGGAGAGAAATTGGCAGGAAAACCAAAAAAAGAAATGATGGACTAGGGAAAAAAAAATGTAAGGAGGTAGAGGAGGGTTTTTTCCCCAAGGAAAAAAAAGTAAGGGGGAAACCAGAATGAGTTTGGTTCACCCAAAGGTGAGGGGGCCAAGGAAAACTGAGGGGGAAAAAGTCAAAAAAAAGGGGTGAAACCCGGAAAGGTATTATTTTTTTTTTTTCTTTTTTTGGGTACCTCCTTTTCCCCTTTTTTTTCCCCAGGGGAAGGGGGAAAAGTCTTTCCCCTAAGCCATTCGTAGGGGGCGACTAAAATGCCGGGAGCAATTAGTTACCTCTTCCCTGTACACATTTACAAAAAAAGAAAAAAAAAAACTTTATAAAACTGGGTTGTTTGAATGGCGTGAATGTAGTGGGATGAAAAAAAAAGAGATGATTGCTGATGAAAAAAAAAGAAGTTGGATCCCCCGGCCCCAAGCGAAACAAAGCTAAGGGGGGAAAAAGGGTTTTTTTTTGGGGATAAATAAATGGGATTAAGTAAAAAGTATCTGAGGGGTTAGAGCAAGGAAGGGGGGGGAAAAAATGTTGAAGGATCATTTTGGGGAAAGGGGAAGAGGGAATATAAATGTGTAAATTCAAGGATTATGGGGATTAAAAAAAAGGGCCGGATGCGAAAAAGGGGGAAAAAAGTGCGTATGCACCTGGAGAAGAGAGAAGGGAGAGGAGAGAGGGGTTTTTGGGGGGGATGTTAAGCGAATGTATGGGGAAATTTTAACCAAAATGAGAGAGTAATTGTGGTGGGGACCAAAAAGCTAAAGTAGGAAAAACTTGAGAGGGTGTGGTATGAAAATTTGGGGTGCCAGGTGTAAATGAAAATTTGGGGGCCCTTTTTTATTGAATTTTTTATAGAAAGGGTTTAGTTTTAGGTAATAATTTTTTAAAAAAAAAAGGATAAATAAGTATACGAGATATGATGTAGGGCGAAATGACAGAAAATTTGTTGGACTACGTTTGGGGGAAAAAGGGCTTTTAGTAGACTTCAGGATGAACTGTTTATAGAGGGGCCACAGATATATCAGATCATTTTTTTTTATAGCTACAGGGGAGTAAAAGGTAGATGGGTACAAGGAAAATAGAAGCAGAAGGGAAAAAAGGTAAAAGGTTTTTAAACTAAAAGGGGAGGGTTGGGGGAAAAAATATAAAAAATTTTTTGGGGGATAGATGTGCCAGTGATAGTGGGGAAAAAGGGGGAAAAAAATGATGGGGTAGTTTAAAAAAGAATGTTAGAGTGTTCATCAGAAGTTTGTGGTTACGGGGGGAGTGGGTGCGGAAAAAAAAGGGGTTGGTGGAATGATGTTTTAAAAAGAGTAGTAAGGGAAAAAAAAGTTAGCATATGAGAGGTAGAAGTGATGCAAGGGGGGAAGAGTATATGGAAAAAAAAAAGAGAGGTTAAGATAGTGGTGAAGCAATGAAAAAAAAGAGCAAATGGGGGGGTGGTGAGTTTTCCAAAAAAATTTTTTTGAAAATAAAAAAAAAGTTTTGGAGGAGATTAATTTGGGGGGAAGCCTAGGGAACAAATGGATTTGACAGTTAAAAATAGGAGAGGAGATTTTTAAATGGAGAGTTAGAGGTATCGGGAAGATGGAGGGAATATTTTGGGGAGTTGTTAAATGTTGATGAAAAGGAAGCTGTGATTTCGTGTATAGGGCAAGGAGGAATAACATTTTTGTAGGAGGGAAGACCCCCGTTGTGAGTGGGGGGGAAGTTCGGGGGCAGTGAGTAGAATAAAGGGGGAAAAGGGGGGGGGATTGATGGGATAAAGATAGAAATGTTAAAAATGGGGATATAGTTTTGGAGGTTGGTGCTTTATTTAAAAATGTATGGAAGGGGTAAGGCCAGGATTGGCAAGAGCGGAAAAGGGTTCCCTTTAAAGGAAAGGGGGCAAAAAAGAGTGCAAAAATTATGGGGAAAAGTCTTTTAGGTACCTGATAAAGTGTGGGGGAGAGTTATTATTGAAAAAATTAAATTTAAACAGAAAGCAAAAATTTTAACAAGGGGGTTTAGGGAAGGTAGGGGGTGAAAAACCCAAAGGAAACATATGGGGGAAAAGTATTTGGATAAGGGTAAAGAGGTTTTTGTGGCATTTATGGATTGGGAAAAAACGGGGGTAGGGGGGGATAGGGGGAAAAAGTGGCAGATGTTGCAGGTGTATGGAATAGGGGGGAGGTTACTGAAAGCAGTGAAAAGTTTTTTTGGGGAAAGTGAGGCTCAGGTTAGGGGTAGGAGGGAGGGGGGCTATTTCCCATTTAAAATGGGCCGGGGCAAGGATGTGTGATGTCCCCCCTGGTTGTTCAATATATTTATAGAGGGGGGTTTAAAAGAAGTGAATGCGGGGTCTTGGCAAGGGGGTGGGGTTAAAAATAAAAAAATTAAAACAAAGTGGGGGGTTGTCACAGTTGTTTTTTGGGAAAAAGACACTGTGCTTTTGGGAGATTCTGAAGAGAAGTTGCAGAGGTTGGTAAAATTTTGGGAAAAGAAGAAAATTGAAAGTGAATATAGGAAAGAGTAAGGTGATGAGGATAACAAAAATTTGGTGACGAAAAAATTGGATACCCCGATTGGAGGGAGGAATGGAGGAGGTGAATGTACCCCGATATTTGGGGGGTGGACATGTCAGCAGATGGGTTTTAAAGGGGTGAGGTGAATCATAGAATTGATGGGGGGAAAAAAGGGGATGGAGCATTTGGGGTTTTTGGAACCCCAAAAACTTTGTCCAGGGGAATAAAGAGAGGAATGTATGAGAGATATTATACCAACCCCTTTTATGGGTGTGAAGCATGGGGTGATAAAAATTTTTCAACGAGGAGAAGGCTGGGGGCAGTGGAGATGTCATGTCTGAGGTCAAGTGGTTTTGAATATAATGCAGAGAATTGGGGTTTGGGGAAATTGGGGGAGGGGGGGGTTACCAAAACTATTTTTGGGGGGAAAATGGGGGAGGGGTTGTTGAGGGGGTTTCCCCGGCATGTAGAAAAGAATGGAACGAGACAGAATGATTTGAGAGTGTAAAATCTGTAGGGGGGGGGGAAGGGGGGGTAGGGGTCGGCCTGGGGGAAAGGTTGGGGGAGGGGGAAAAAAGGGGTTTTATGTGCGATGGGGCTTGGACTTGAAGCATGTGTGGCGTATTTGATAGGAGTGAATGGAGACAAATGGGGTTTTTTAAACTTGGGGGTGCTTTGGAGGGAGCAAAGAAACAAAGAAGGGATTCAGGGGAAATCCCCGGGCCCGGGCTTGAGTCCTGGAATTGGGGGAATACAGTGTCTGCACTCTGAAGGAGGGGGTTTTAAAATTTTTCCCCTTTTTTTTAAATGTAGTGTAAAAACCCCCCCGGAAGACAGTGATGGGGGGAATGATGATGAAAGTTTTTTTTTTTGGGCCACCCTGCCTTTTGGGGGAATCGGCCGATGTGTTAATAAAAAAAAAAAGGGGGGGTCGCGACAATACGAAAAAAACATAGCATCCCCAAAACGTCTGACCCGAAGCTGGTGTATATCACATCGGGGAAAAAACAGTCAAGGACCAGGTGATCAGGCTGAGGAATTAAAAGGGGGAGTTCACGAAACGACCAAGAAGAATTTAGGGGTTAATTTTGATTTAAAAAAATATTTACAGTGGGGGCAGGAAGCCTCCAGGAAGTCAGGGGAAAGGGGGGGGACACCAAAAAAAGGTTCCAACAAGTGCTGGGGGAAATACACACAATGGAGGATGAGGGGGAAAAAACTGCTATGTGAACTTGATACCTCAAAGGGCGGTGGGGGGAAGACAACATCTCTCCGTGGGCCTTTGGGGAAAGGGGCAGAGATGCTGTGTGTGAGACTAACACAAAACCCAAACATCCATTGAAAAGGGCAACTACCTGAGGTGTGGAAGATGGGAAAAAATAGTCCCAATTTTTTTAAAAAGGAGACAGACACGAGGCAAAACTAAAAACCCTTTTTACTGGGCGTGTATAGTATGCAAAGGGGATGGGGGGAAAGGGCATCAGGAGGAAAAATGGTGGGGGGAAATAGAAAGAACAAACATAAACGACAACCCCCACGGTTTCAGGAAATGAAAATCCTTTTCACAAACCTACTGGAGTTTTAATGACAAAAAGGAAAGAAAAAGACACGAGAAAGAGAGAAAAGGCACTGCAATGGATCAAAAAGGGGGAAACCCCTTAGGGGGAACCACAACGAATCATAGTACGTAACGGGGGGCAGAGTGGGCGCCCGTGACGACGGGGTTCCCCGGGGGGAGTCCTAGGACCTGCGTTGTTTTGGTTTTGTGAATGACATAACGGAAGGGGGAGACTCAGGGGAATGTCCCTGTTTGCGATGATATGAATTATTGGGGGAAAATTAAATCGGTCGAGGATCAGGCAGGACTACAAAAAAACCTGGACAGGCTAAAGGGGCCGGTCCCCCAACCCCCCCTTAATTTAACCCGGCCAAATGCAAAGTCATGAAGATCGAGGAATTGCAAAAAAAACCGTAGACAGAGTATAGTCTAGGTCCAAAAAATTCAAACCTCACTAAGCCCTGGGCGTATGGGGAAAACCCATGAATAGCACCGATACCTCAGTAAGCAATCGTTTCAAGACTCATACACCATATACGTCAGGCCCATATTGGAGTATGCAGCACCAGTTCGGAATCCACACCTGGTCAAGCACGTCAAAAATTGAGAAATGAAAAATTTTCAACAAGACTAGTCCCAGAGCTGGGGGGTTTTCCTTCGAAGAAAGTTAAAGGGGGAAACGGCCTGGGGACAGGGGGGTTTGGGGGGAAGACATGATAACGACATATAAAATACTGGAAATTGACAAGGTAGACAAAGACAGGATGTTCCAGAGATGGGACACAGCAAAAGGGGGGTCACAATTTGAAGTTGAAGACTCCTATGAGAAAAAGGGATGTTAAAATTTTTTTTCCCCTTCAGTCATAGAGTTGTAAAAAAAGTGGAATACCCAAAAGAAAGTGACGTAGTTGAGGCAGGAACCATACATAGTTTTAAGACGAGGTTTAAAAAAAGCTCATGGGGGGGGAGAGAGGACCTAGTACAATCAAAAAAAAGGGGAGGCCGGGGGGCCAAAAATCCCCCTGCAACCACAAATAGGGGGAGTGCACACACACACACACACACACACACACACACCAACACCCCAAACACAAAAAACACAAAAAACAAAAACACTCACACACTCACACATACACACACACACATTCACTCACACACACACACACACACACAAAATAAAAAAACACACACACACACACACACCCACACACCTCACAAACACACACACACACACACACACTCCTCACCCCTCAACTGGGCAAAACTACAGACCAGGTCACTGACGTGTATGGTATGCAAAGTCATGGAGAAGGTCATCAGGGGAGGGGGTTTTGGGGGCCCCCTTAAAAAGGCCCCCTTATAAACGAAACCCCAGGCAGGTTTCGGGAAAGGGGAAAATCCTTTTCAAAATCCTGTGTCAGGGAAAACGGTTTATACCCAGAAAAAAGTTAAAAAGGGGAAGGGAAAAAAGCCCCCCACCCAAAGGGGGTGCAGGGGCAAAGACCAAGAGTCCCCAGAGAATGGAAAAGGTAAAAAAAGGAAAAAGAACCCAAGTAAACAAAGAGATTAGTAGAAGAGCTAGAAACAGTATGCACAGGTAGGGGGGGAAGCCCAGAAACAGTACGAAAATGACATAGCATCGAAAGTTAACCCCGACCCGAAAACGGTTTAAAAGTCACATAAAGAAGGAAAAAAACAGTTAAACCCCAAGGTGATAAGGGGGGAGGAGAAAAATGGGGGGAACCACAAGTAACGATAAAAAGGGTATGTGGGAGCTCAACAAATTTAAAGGGGGAAGTATTCACAGTGGAGGAAGCAAGGCGGGTGGGTAGACAGGAGGGGTTTGGGCCCCCCCCAAGGGATGTATAAAAATGCTAGAGGGCATACACACAACTGAGGAGGAGGTGAAGCAGTTACTCAGTGACTTTGATACCTCAAAGGCGATGGGCCCCGGGCAACATTTCCCCCTGGGTTCTTTGGGAAGGAGCTGAGGTACTGAGTGTGCCACTTACCATAATATTCAACACATCCCTTAAAACTGGGCAGTTTCCCATATGGAAGAAGGCCAACTGGGCCCCATTTTAAAAAAAAGGGGACAGAAAAGAGGCAAAAACTATGCCGGTATCACTTACATGTATAGTGTAAAAGGGCCTGGAAAATCATCGGGGAAAAAAATGGTGGAGCACCTCGAGCTGAACGGGGTAATAAACACCGGGGAGCACGGATTCCGGGGAAAGGGAAATCCTGTGTAACAAAACCCCCCAAGTTCTATGATAAAGTAACAGAGGTTAAAAGGAAGAGAGAGAAGGGTTTTGGGGTTATTGCATTTTTTCCGGGGGTGAGGGGGGCCTTCGGCCGTTCCCCCCAAGAGATTAGTAAAGAAGTTGGAAGAACAAGCACCCCAAAAAAGGGAAAGGGGACTGGGGAAGGATCAGGGAATACCCTACAGGGAGGCAACAAGGGTCATGGTGCATGATGAGGATCACAGTGGGCACCTGTGACGAGCGGCTTTCCCAGGGGGGTCCGGACCAGTGTTATTCTTGGCATATGTTTTAAAGACATGACAGATGGGATAGACTCAGAAGTGTCTCTGTTCGCAGATGATGTGAAATTAATGAGGAAATCACATCGGAGGAGGACCAAGCAGGACTTCCCCAAAAGACCTGGACAAGATTGACATCTGGTCTAGCAAATGGCTTTGAATTCAATCCCATAAAGTCAAAAACTTGGGGAAAACCCAAGATTAGCGTTCCGTTACCTTAAAAAAGGGCTCGTTTAAAAAACTGTACACCGTACGTCAGGCCCATACTAGAAATACAGCACCAGTCTGGAACCCACACCTGGTCAAGACATAAAGAAACTAAAAAAGTGCAAAAAGGGTTTCGACAAGGGGTTGTTCCACAACTCATGGGGGTGTCCTATGAAGAAAGGCTGGGGGAAAAGGGGTAACAACACTGGAGGGGAAAAAGGGTCAGAGGAGACATGATAACGACATACAAAAAAATGCGGGGGGAACGACAAGGTAGACGTACAAAATTCCCCAGGGAACACCCCAAACAAGGGGGCACAACTGGAAGCTGAAGACTCAGATGAGTCAAAAGGGTGTTAGGAAGCATTTCTTCAGCCACAGAGTAAAAAGGGAAATGGAATAGTCTAGAGAAAGACATAGTGGGGGGAGGAACCATACACAGTTTTAAGACGAGATATGATAAAATCATGGAGCAGGGGGGGCAGAGTAAAGGGGCAGGCAGAGGCGGGGGCCCAAAGCTGAGTCTCGAACCCTGCAACCCCCAAATTTAAGAGTACTCCCCCCACACACACACACACACACACATAAAAACACACACCGATGGCATGGGGTTGGGTCTTGCTTCACGCACGGAGGGGGCCCGGGTTCCCCAAATTTTGGGGGCCAGAAAAATTTTTTTTAAATGTTTCGTTACACACACACACAATACAACAGGCCTAGTGTCTAATCGACATGTGCCCCGGGGAAAAAATTTAACTGGTAACTAACACACCCCCACATTCACTCCCCCCACACACACACACCCCCCTCACACACACACACTCACCACACACACACACCCCCACACACACACACACTCTAACACACACACACACTCCCCACACACACTCCACACACACACACACCCCACACACTCACACACACCCACACACACACACACACACACTCACACACACACATACACTCCCACACACACACACACCACACACACACACCACACACACACACCCACCTCACACACACACACACACACACTCACACACACACACACACACACACACAGGAAGTGGAATGGACTAAAAAAGATATAGTGGAGGCAGGAACCATACATAGTTTTAAGACAAGGTATGATAAAGCTCATGGAGCAGGGGGCAAAACCCAGTAGCAGACAGCGAAGAGGGGGGGCCCAAAAGGAGCTGAGTCTCCCCCCCCTGCAACCACAATTGGGAGTACAATTAGGTGAGTACACACCCCACAAACACTCACACACACACACACACACACCCCCCTCACACACACACACACACCCCCCACACACACACACACTCCACCCCCCACCACACACCTCCACACACACACACACACTCACACACACTCACACACACACACACACACACACCCCTCACACACACACACACAAAAATGGTGTGTGAGGTACAAGGGGGCCTTGAACGAGGGTTTTACCCAGGGGTCTTTCCGGACCAGTGCTATTCATTATGTGAATGACAGGATGGGATAGACTCAGAAGTGTCTCTTTTCGCAGATGATGTGAAATTAAGGGGGAGAATCACATGGATGAAGACCAAAAAAGGATTTAAAAGTCCCCGGAAAACCAAGCGACATCTGGTCTAGCAACTGGTTCCCCAATTTCCCCCAAAATGCAAAGTCATGAAAAATCGGAGAAGGGAAAAAAAGACCGGGGGACAGAGTACAGGCTAGGTGGACAAAGGCTAAAACCCCTAAAAAAGGGAGAAACCCCCGGGGTAGTATAACCAACCCCGCTCCGGAAGCACATAACCCCCGATAACTGGGGGCAGTATATGGGCGACGGGGGAAATTTTTAAAATTAGCGTTCCGTTACCTTAACAAGGAATCGAAAACACTGTAAAACCCTATACGTCAGGCCCATCTAGGTATGCAGCACCAGTCTGGAACCCACACCGGGGCAAGCACGTCAAGAAACTAAAAAATGAAAAAAGGTTTTGGGGCAAGGGGTTGTTCCCCCAAATAGGGTCTGTCTTATGAAGAAAGGCTGGGGGAAAAGGACTTTAAAAACTGGAGGAAAGAAGGGTCAGAGGAGACATATTTTAAGACAACCAAAAAAATGCGGGGGGAAATTACAAAAGGGATAGGGGGCAGGTTGTTTCAGAGAAAAGGGAAAAACAGAAACAAGGGGAAAAAGGAAGCTGAAGACTCAGATGAGTCAAAGGGATGTCAGGGGAAAATTTTTCAGCCACAGAGTAGTCAAAAAGGAATGGACTAGAGAATGATATAGTGGAGGCAGGAACCATACACAGTTTTAAGACAAGGTATGATAAAGCCATGGAGCAGGGGAGAGCAGAGACCCAGAGCAGACAAAAAGGGGGGGCCGGAGCTGAGTCTCGACCCCGCAAAAACCCAATTGGGTGAGTACAATTAGGTGAGTACACACACACTCACACACACACACATTTATCGCCCCCCTGGCCCAGTGGTAAAGCTCTTGCTTCACGCACGGAGGGGGCCGGGTTTTAAATTTGGGGGGCAGAAACATTTCCAAGTGTTTCCACACACATAAAACACATACATACAACAGGCCTTGTCTAATTGACATGTGCCTAGGACAAAAAGGTTTTAATAACTAAATACAGCCCCCGGTGTCCTGGGTAAAGCTCTTGCTTCACGCACGGAAGGGGGGCCGGGGGTTAATTCCCGGGGGGGGAGAAACATTTCGAAGTGTTTCCTTACATCACATACACACACACAAAATACAACAGGCCCCGTGTCTAATTGACATTTTGCCTAGGACCAAAAAGGCTAACACTACACACACACACTCATACCACACACCACACACACACTCACACACACACACACACACACACCCACACACACACACACACACACACACTCTCCCCCACACACACACACACACACACACACACACACACACATCATTCTGCTTGTAATAAAGACAATAAAACTTAATTGATTAAACTCTGAGAAAAATTTTAAAAAACAAGAATAACAATATCAGTCTGTTAATGAAACTAATTATTTTAATTTTTTTTTGAACCTTCGGGGCGGGATGGTGAGGGATAGTGAGGGATGTGTGGGGGGGTGTGGGGGGTGGGGGGATAGTGAGGGATGGGAGGGGGAGTGAAGGATGGGAGGGATAGGAGGGATGGTGAGGGGGAGTGAGGGGGGTGTGGGGGGGTGTGGGGGTTTGGGAGGGGGAGTGATGGGGGGGGAGGGATAGTGGGGATGTGTGGGGTTGGGTGGGTTGGTGAGGTTAGGGGAGGGATGGTGAGGGATAGTGGGGAAAGGTGGTGAGGGATAGTGAGGGATGTGTGGGGGGGTGTGGGGTTGGTGAGGGGGAGTGAGGATGGTGAGGGGGAGTGAAAAGGGGGTGGGGAGGGAAAAATGAGGAAAAGGGGAGGGTGGGAAAAAAATGGGGGGGGTAGTGAGGGGGGAATGAAAAATTTGGAAGATGTGGGGTTGGGGGGGATAGTGAGGGGGGGTGAGGGGGGTGAAGGGGGGGGAGGGGGAGGGGATGGTGAGGGGGTAAAAAGGGGGGGGATAGTGAGGGGGGTAGGGGGGAGTGAAGGATGGTGAGGGAAGTGAGGGATAGTGAGGGATGGTGAGGGGGAGTGAGGGATAGTGAGGGGAAGGGAGGGATAGTGAGGGATGGTGAGGGATGGGGAGGGGGGGTGAAGGATGGTGAGGGATGGTGAGGGAAGGAAGGATGGTGAGGGATAGGGGGAAAGGGTTTGGGGAGGGATAGTGAGGGGGGGTGAGGGGGAGTGAGGGGGGGTAGGGTAGTGAGGGATGGTGAGGATAGTGAGGATGGTGAGGGGGGATGAGGGGGAGTGAAGGGGGGTGAGGGGGGAAAGAGGGGGGTAGGGGGAGTGAAGGGGAGTGAGGGGGAGTGAAGGGGGGTGAGGGATAGTGAAGGATGGTGAGGGGGAGTGAGGGATGGTGAGGGGGAGTGAGGGATAGTGAGGGGGAGTGAAGGATGGGGGGGGTAGTGAATGATGGTGAGGGATAGTGAAGGATGGGAGGGATATAATAGTGAGGGGGAGTGAAGTTGGTGAGGGGGGGTGAAGGATGGTGAGGTATGGGGGGGGGGGTGAAGGATGGGATGGATTTGGGGGAAAGGGTTGGGGAGGGAGTGAAGGATGGGGGATAGTGAAGGGGGGGGGAGGGATATAAGGATGGTGAGGGGGGGGGAGGGGGAGTGAGGGATGGTGAGGGGGGGTGAGGGAAGTGAGGGATACCCCAAGGATGGTGAGGGGGAGTGAATGATGGGAAAAGGGGGAAGGGGGGGGATGGGAGGGATGGTGAGGGATAGTGGGGGGAAAGGGGAGGGATGGGAGGGATAGTAAAAGGGGGGGGGAGGGATAGTGAGGGGGGGTGAGGGGGGGTGAGGGTTAGTGAAGGATGGGGGGGGGGTAGTGAGGGTTAGTGAAGGATGGTGAGGGGGGATGAAGGATTTTGAGGGAATGAAGGATTGGGGATATGAGGGATAAATTTTGATGGGAGGGAAAAGGGAGGGTTGGAAGGATGGGAGGGGGTTTGGGATGGGGGATAGGAAAAATTTTGGGAGGGATGGGAGGGTTTGAAGGATGGTGAAAAGGGTGGTGAGGGGGTTGGGGAAGGTGGTGAGGGGGGATTAAGGTTGGAAGATGGTGAGGGTTAGTAAAGGGGGGGGAGGGGGGAAGGTTTTGGGAGGTTAGTGAAGGGGGGTTTTGGGGGTTGGGGGAAGGGGGGGGAGGGGGGGGGAGGGGGGGTGAGGGGAGGGGGGGGGTAGTGGAAGGTGAGGAGGGTTGGAGGGATGGTGAGGGATAGTGAAGGATGTTGAGGGATGGGGGGGGATGGTGAGGGAAAAGAAGGATTGGGGGGGTGGGAGGATAAAAAATGGTGAGGGGGGGTGAGGGGAAAAGGGGGGTTTTTGGGGATGGTGAGGGGGAGTGGGGAAAGGTGGTGAGGATGCTTAGGGTGGGGGGGGGTAGTGAAGGAAGGGGGGGGATGGGAGGAAGTGAAAGGGGGGAGGGGGATGAGGGGGAAGGGGAAGGGTGGGAAAGGGGTTAAGGGGGGGATATAAAAAAGGGGGGGGGTGGTGAGGGGGAGTGAAGGATGGTGAGGGGGGCTGAGGGGGGGTGAGGGATAGTGAAGGATGGGTGAGGGAAGGGGGGGTAGTGAAGGATGGTGAGGGATGGTGAGGGGGAGTGAAGGGGGGGGATGGTGGGGAAGGAAGGGTTTTTAGGGGTTTTTGGGGGGAGTGAATGATGGTGAGGGGGGCTGAGGGAAGGGGGGGGGTGTAGAATGGTGAGAGATGGGTGGGAAGGGAAAAATGGTGAGGGGGAAGGAATGGTGAAAGGATGGTGTAGGATGGTGAGGGATTTGTGGGGGGGGTGAGGGATGGTGGGGTGGGTGGGTAGTGAGAGTTTTGGGAGGGAAAGATAGATGGTGAGGGGTTTTGGGTAGGATGGTGAGGGATGGGCAGGAAAAGGAGGGGGGGTGGGGGGGGGTTGGGGGGGGGGGGGGGATGGTGAGGGGGGGTGGGTTTTTGGGGTGGTGAGGGGTTTGTGGGATGGTGTGGGATTGTGGGGGGATGTTGTAGGAAGTGAGGGATGCCCAAAAAGATGAAGATTGTGAGAGATGGGGAAAAAAAGGGTTGAGGGATGATATGAGATGGGTAGGATGGGAGGGATAGGATGGGGGGGGGAGGGATGGTGTGGGGGGGTGAGGGGGTGAGAGATGGTGAAAATTGTGAGATATGGTGAGGGGGGGTGTGAGATGGGTGGGTTGTAGGGGATGGTAAAAAGGGTGTTGTGGGATGGATGGGATGGTAAGGTATGGTGAAGGGGGAAAAAGTGATGGTGAAGGAAGGGAGGGATGGTGTGGGATGGTGAGGGATGGGTGGGATGGTGATTGATGTTGAGAGATGGAGAGGGATGGTGTGGGTTGGTGAAGGATGGTGAGGAATGGTGAGAATGGTGAGACATGGTGAGGGATGGTGTGAGATGGTATGGGTTGGTGAGGGATGGTGAAGGATGTTGTGGGATAGTATGGGATGGTAGAGGATGGTGAAGGATGATGAGTGATGGTGAAGGATGGTGAGGGATGGTGTGGGATAGTGAAAGATGGTGTGAGATGGTGTGGGTTGGTGAGGGATTGTGAGAATAATGAGAGATGGTGAGAATGGTGAGATATAGTGAGGGATTGGTGTGAGATGGTGAGAGATGGTGAGGGATGTTGTGGATGGTATGGGATGGTAAGGGATGGTGAAGGATGATGAGTGATGGTGAAGGATGGTGAGATATGGTGAGGGATGGTGAGAGATGTTGTGGGATGGTATGGGATGTTAAGGGATGGTGAAGGATGATGAGTGATGGTGAAGGATGGTGAGGGATGGTGAGGGATGGTGAGGGATGGAAGGGATGGTGAGAGATGGAGAGGGATGGTGTGAGATGGTGTGAGATGGTGTGGGTTGGTGAAGGATGGTGAGGAATGGTGAGAATGGTGAGATATGGTGAGGGAAGGTGTGAGATGGTATGGGTTGGTGAAGGATGGTGAAGGATGTTGTGAGATGTTATGGGATGGTATGGGATGGTAAAGGATGATGAAGGATGATGAGTGATGGTGAAGGATGGTGAGGGATGGTGTGGGATGGTGAGGGATGGTGTGAGATGGTGTGGGTTGGTGAGGGATGATGAGAATGGTGAGAGATGGTGAGAATTGTGAGATATGGGAGGGGTGTGAGATGGTGTGGGTTGGTGAGAGATGGTGAGGGATGTTGTGGATGGTATGGGATGGTAAGGGATGGTGAAGGATGATGAGTGATGGTGAAGGATGGTGAGGGATGGTGTGGGATGGTGTGGGATGGTGTGGGATGGTGAGAGATGGTGAGGAATTGTGTTGGATGGTGAGGGATGGTGAGGTGGGTGGGATGGTAAGGATGGTGAGAGATTGTGGAGGAATTGTGTGGGATGGTGGGGGATGGTGTGGAATGGTGTGGGATGGTAAGGATGGTGAGAGATGGTGAAGGATTGTGAGGATGGTGAGATACAAAAAAAAAAATGTTGGATAGAACGAGAACTAGATAGGGAAGGGGCTGTAAAGCACATTAAGTCTGACTGATAATGAAAGATATGAAATTATTAAGGAAAGATGACAAAGGAGAACAGGAAATATTGAAAAACTGAAACAATTAAATTAGTTACCCCTTAATTATATATATATATATATATATAAATAATATATATATATATATATATATATATATATATATATATATATATATATATATATATATATATATATATATATATATATATATATATTTAATTTATATATATATATATATATATATATATATATATATATATATATATATATATATATATATATATATATATATATATATATATATTCACAAACACTGATCTCGGGACGGAGACTCGAACCTACGAACCTCATGACAAGGTACGCAGGCTTTACCGACCTACCACACTGGTCAATCCTTGGCATCCAGCTTTCCTAGACGTTATTCCAAGGCAGCCAGCTTTAAGGCAGGAAGGCTTACAGCTTTTTATCTCACCCTCATGCACCGACACAACTAGAGATTTTTACAATGCTAGGAATTCAAAAGAGCAGGCGAAATATTCACAAACACGGTCTCTGGCCGGGAGACTCGAACCTACGAACCTCAGACAAGGTACGCAGTGCTTTCCGACCGTACCACACTGGTCAAAAACCTTGGCATCCAGCTTTCCTGGGCGTTATTCCAAGGCACCAGCTTTCAGGCAGGAAGGCTTACAGCTTTTCATCTCATCCCTACATGCATCGACCAACTAGAGATTTTACAAGCAAATTCGCAGAGCAGGCGAAAATTCACAAACACTGATCTCTGGCCGACGGAGCTCGAACCTACGAACCTCATGACAATTTCGCAGTGCTTTACCGACCGTACCACACTGGTCAATACCTTGGCATCCAGCTTTCTGACGTTATTCCAAGGCAGCCAGCTTTCAGGCAGGAAGGCTTACACTTTTCATCTCATCCCCTACATGCATCGACAAAAAATCTGCAAAGCTGGATGCCAAGGTATTGACCAGTGTGGTACGGTGGAAAGCACGCGTACCTTGTCATGAGGTTCGTAGGTTGAGTCTCCGTCGGCCAGAAACAGTGTTTGTGAATATTTCCCTCTCTTCGAATTCCTAGCATATATATATATATATATATATATATATATATATATATATATATATATATATATATATATATATATATATATATATTGCAAAAGATCACAGTAAACAGGTGATACCCAAAATATAAGAAAACCACTTGAAAAAATAGAAAAATTCCAAGCGCCGTGACCTCACATTATCAAGGAACTATAACAGGAAATATGACAATATATATACATATATATATATATATATATATATATATATATATATATATATATATATATATATATTTTGTATATTCAAAAGATAATGAAAAAAAACATCATTGGGTTAACTTTACCGCAAAAAACGTCTCCAATAACTTTTCACCCAAGATCAAGTTCTATTCAAATTGTATTAGGTTTGTCAAGAAAAGGACTAGTGTTTCCAGACGCGGGTCTCAGTCATGTGATGACCCGCAGCTGGAGCTTTTGGTCATCTGATCGAGGCCTTCCTGGGGCATCCCTCCACCACTTTTAAAAATTATGGTTATGATTATAACCATTTATATTAATATATATAAATTCTATGCCGTTGTTGTTGTTGTTGTTGATTCGCCGGCACTCCCCCCGGCCAGGGTCTTTTCTAGATGGTGGCCCGATTTGGTCCCTTCTTGAGAGGTCTTGAGACCTACGTCTCCCGGGGGGGAGATACAAGTACCTCCTCATCTTCCAGGCCAACTGTCCCCGGGGCAGCCACATTCCCCCCCCCCCTCACGGGGCTCGTAGGAGAAGCGGGCCTTGGGTTTCCCCGCCACATAGGGGGGTGGGAATGGCGAGCTGCAGGTGGTAGCAAGCTCTGTGATATGCCAAGTTTTGTTGTTCTTGATCGGGTACCTCCAGGCCCAGTTTTTTTCCCAGATGGTGACTTAGCATTGACTCGCTGTCTTGGGAATGTCTTGAACCAATGTCTCCCATGGGAGGGGGTACAAGAAATTCCCTCATTTTCAGGACCAACTGTCCCTAGGCCTAGCCCCCATTCACCCCCAAAACGGGGCTCGAGGATGAGCTGGGCCCTGGTTTGTGGCGGCAGGTGGTAGCAAGCTCTGGCCGGCACCCCCTTGCAGGGCCTGGGAGTGGTGGCCCTATGCCAAGTTGTTGTTGTTGGAGATTCCGAATATTTCGCCGCCCGGGCCTTTTAATTTCCCTGCCGGCTCCCTTTCTGGGTGTCTCAGACTAATGTTCCATGGGAGGAGGTACAAGAAACTCCTCATCTTCTGGGACCAACTGTCCACCAGGCCTAGCCCCTTTCCCCCCGCCCCCCGGGGTTCGTAGGAGATGCTAGGCCCCTCGGTCTGCCCCGCCCCCTGCCCCAGGGGGCTGGGGAATGGCAGTCTTGTAACTCGGATCCAGCGGATACCATAAAATATTTGTTCATGTCAGTATGATAACAAAAATGCAAAGAAGGTAAAAAAATAACATAATTGAAATATAACTGTAAGATGATAATTATATTTATAAAAATATTCTTGTATTAATATTAAAAGTCTCTAAGGTGTGTTCTATCATTGTATATAGATAATTTCCCCTCTTAATCTCTGTTTTAGGGATTATATTTCTTTTTGATAAGACTCCAGACTGGTGGTGAACATCTTACATGATGTGGGGAAAAATAAGGTGTTACCCTCCACTCCATACGACTATCGTCACTACTTATTATTTGTCACTACTTATTATCCACTACCAATGCACCTTTTTCCCAACTTATTATCGTCACTACTTAATTATCGTCACTACTTATTATTACTACCTTTTTTGTCACACTTATTATCGTCCAACTTATTATCGTCACTACTTATTTCGTACTCCCAAATTTTTGTCACCCCGACTATCGTCACTCCCGACTATCGCCCCCGACTATCGTACTCCCAACTATCGTCCTCCCGACTATCGTCACTCCCGACTTCCCTACCCCACCATCTTATCCGACTATCGTCCTCCCACTACGTCACCCCGACTACCATTACTTAAATATCGTCACTTTACTAAAGTCACTATTCTTTGTCACCCCGACTATCGTCACTCCCGACTAACCCTACTACTGACTATCGTCCTCCTGAAAATATCGTCCTCAATAAACGTCCTCCTGACTTACTACCAAATATCGGCCTCCTGACTATCTCCTCCTGACTATCCACTACTACTATTCCTCTGACCACCCTTTCCCCCCCGACTTCGTCACCACACCATGTCCTCCCCGACTATCGCCCCTACTGACTATCGTCACTCCTGACCTTTGTCACTTGACTATCGTCACTACTGACTATCGTCACTCCTGACTATCGTAACTCGCTATCGTCACTACTGACTATCGTCCCCCGACTATTCCTCCCGAACTTTCGTCACTACTGACTATCGTCACTCCTGACTACGCCTTCTTTGTCACTCCCGACTATCGTCACTACGGCTTTTGGCCCCTGACTATCATCAATACTGACTATCGTCACCACGGCTTTCGGCCCCTACGAATATCGCCCCTACCTTCGCACCCTGACTATCGTCACTACTATTTCGGTCCCCTGACTATCGCCCCTACTAACTTTCGTCACTACTGACTATCGGCCCCTACTGACTATCGTCACTCGCCTGTCACTACGGCTATCGTCCTACTGAATATCCCTACTGACTATCCCCCTCCCGATATCCCTCCCCCGTCACATATTTTACCCCTTTTTCCCCGACTTTCGTCACTACTGACTATCCACCCGACTTCCGCCACCTTCGTCCTACTGACTATTCCTCCTTCCTGAATATCGTCCTACTGACTATCGCCCCTACGAATATCTCACTCTGACTATCGTCACTACTGAATATCGTCACTCTGACTATCGCCCCTACTGAATATCGTCACTGCTGACTATCTCCCTACTGAATATATGTGAAAATTAATCGTCACAGACTATCGTCACTGCTGACTATCGTCACTACTGAATATGTACTACGTTTTCGTCACTACTGACTATGTCCTCTGAATATCGTCACTCTGACTATCGTCACTACTGAATATCGTACCACTGACTATGTCACTCGAATATCGTCACTGCTGACTATCGTCACTACTGAATATCGTCACTGCTGACTATCGTCACTGCTGACTATCGTCACTGCTGACTATCGTCCTGCTGACTATCGTCACTACTGACTATCGTCACTACTGACTATCGTCACTACTGACTATTGTCACTGCTGACTATCGTCACTACTGACTATCGTCACTACTGACTATCGTCAATACTGACTATCGTCACTGCTGACTATCGTCACTGACTATCACTGACTATCGTCACTGCTGACTATCGTCCTGCTGACTATCGTCAATACTGAGTATCGTCACTACTGACATCGTCTCTGACTATCGTCACTGCTGACTATCGTCACTGACTATCGTCATGACTATCGTCACTGCTGACTATCGTCACTGCTGACTATCGTCACTGCTGACTATCGTCACTGCTGACTATCGTCATCTGACTATCGTCACTGCTGACTATCGTCACTGCACTATCGTCACTGCTGACTATCGTCACTGCTGACTATCGTCACTGCTGACTATCGTCACTACTGACTATCGTCACTACTGACTATCGGAGACACTGCTCAATTCCATTTAACTATCTTACTTGCTGCTTAGAGAGGTACTAACCAGTGACATCCGACACATAGACAGTATAGTGGACATTCAAGAGAGATTCTGTGGCTAGACTTTGCGGGGGACAGAGCTGGAGGCTGTGTACGAGGTCCCGGGACCAGGAGCTAGGACTCTGACTGCCTTACTGGCAGAACTCTAACAAGAACTCTGTTCTTCTTAATCTATAAATAAACATTCATTTGGGCTCAGATTATTGTATTCCTGTCTCAGATACCTGGAGGGTGTTGCTGGGGTAGGACGACCAGTATTACCTGAGCAAGGAGGCTGTTGGTGCCAGCAGCAACAAATCCAACGTAAGCACGGGATGAGGTAAGATGTCACAGGGAAGCCTCCCGACCCCCGTGCAGTCGCTAGGCTTCAACCCCAATTAACAATCCTACATAAATTTCCCGTTTTCTCTGGCGCAGAAAACTTGGAAGAGAACACAAAACAGTTTACTATTATTGACAAGTTTCTATAACAAGGCGGCTGACGTCACAAGCTGATTGGACCAATCCTAGCAGATAGAAGTGAGTGATTGGGTAATTACCCAGCTGGGGGATTAAATTTGTGTGGCCAGTCTCAATTAGAATTTGAGGCTGGAAATCCCAAAGTTGTTTGATAATTGCAGTAATTCCCAAATTACCTTCCTGGCAATCTGGGATAATTCTGATAAAGACAGATAAGGTTCTGTATATCTGTACACGAAACACACACACACACACACACACACACACACACACTCACACACACACACACACACACACACCCCACACACACACACACTCCACACACACACCCACACACACACACACACACACACACACACCCCACACACACACACACACACTCACTAGTGGGTAAAGCTCTTGCTTGCACGGAGGGGCCGGGTTCAATTCCCGGTGGGGCAGAAACATTTCAAGTGTTTCCTTACATACACATACACACACACATATATATACAACAGGCCTAGTGTCTAATTGACATGTGCCTAGGACAAAATGGTAACTAACACACACACACACACTCACACACACACACTCACACACACACACACACACACACCCACACACACACACACACACACACACAACACACACACACACACACACACACACTCACACACACTCACACACACACACACCACACACACACACACACACACACACACACACACACACACACATCACCCCACACACATCAGGAGGGGAGTGGTGGGCACCTGAAACGGAACAAGATTATAAAGGACAACCAGCACGGATTCATGGAAGGCAAATCTTGTGTCACAAACCTACTGGAGTTTTATGACAAGGTAACAGAAGTAAGACACGAAGAGGGGTGGGTTGATTGCATTTTCTTGGACTGCAACGAGGCCTTCGACACGTTGCTCACAAAAGATTAGTGCAAAAGCTAGAGGATCAGGCGTGTATAACAGGAAGGGCACTGCAATGGATCAGAGAATACATGACAGGGAGGCAACAACGGGTCATGGTACGGGATGAGTATCACAGTGGGCGCCTGTGACGAGCGGGGTCCCACAGGGGTTAGTCCTAGGACCAGTGTATTTTTGGTATATGTGAATGACGTGACGGACGGGATAGACTCAAAGTGTCCCTGTTGCAGATGATGTGAAGTTAATGAGGAGAATTAAATCAGATGAGGATCAGACAGACTACAAAGAGACCTGGACAGGCTGGACACCTGGTACAGCAACTGGCTTCTCGAGTTTAACCCCGACAAATGCAAAGTCATGAAGATCGGGGAAGGGCAAAAAAGACCGCAGACAGAATATAGGCTAGGTGGCAAAAGACTGCAAACCTCACTCAAGGAGAAAGATCTTGGGGTGATTATAATACCGAGCACATCTTCTGAGGCGCACATCAACCAGATAACTGCTGCAGCATATGGGCGCCTGGCAAACCTGAGAATAGCGTTCCGATACCTCAGAAAGGAATCGTTCAAGACTCTGAACACCATGACCTCAGGTCCATACTGGAGTATGCAGCACCAATTTGGAACCCACACCTGGTCAAGCACGTCAGGAAATTAGAGAAATTGGAAAGGTTTGCAACAAGGCTAGTTCCAGAGCTAAGGGATTGTCCTACGAAGAAAGATTAAGGAAAATCGGCCTGACGACACTGGAAGACAGGAGGGTTAGGGGTGACATGGTAACGACATACACAATACTGCGAGGAATAGATAAGGTGGACAGAGACAAGATGTTCCAGAGAGGGGACACAGAAACAAGGGGTCACAATTGGAAGTTGAAGACTCCTATGAGTCAAAGGGATGTTAGGAAGCATTTCTTCAGTCATAGAGTTGTCAGGAAGTAGAATAGTCTGGCAAGTGATGTAGTGGAGGCTGGAACCATACATAGTTTTAAGAGGAGGTATGATAAAGCTCATGGAGCAGGGGAGAGGGACCTCGTAGCGGTCAGTGAAGAGGCGGGGCCAGGAGCTGAGTCTCCACCCTGCAACCACAAATAGGTGAATACAAATAAGTGAGTACACGCACACACACACACACACACACTCAAACACACACACTCAAACACACACACTCAAACACACACAAACACACATAAACACACACACAAACACACATAAACACACACACAACACACACACACACGACCACAACACACACACGACCCACAACACACACACGACCCACAACACACACACTCAAACACACAAATACACACAAACACACACACACGACCCACAACACACACAATCAAACACACACAAATACACACATAAACACACACACACACCTCCTCTCTTTCGCATTAACCAAGAGGAAGTCCAGCCGCCATTTTGTTGTCGCTCTTTTGTTTCCTGGCCGGGGCATGATGGGAGGCGCACTAGGCATTGTTTCCCTGAATATTCCATGTAAAGTACGGCATATATTTTTTTGGGGGCCTTTAATGCGCCTAAATAATTGTCTACAGATAAATGAACATAAACAAGTAACTAAAATAAACAATTACTTAGTTGTTTGCCTAATATGACTTTGATAATCGTTCTCTGTAAGGTTTTGTTTATACTCTCATATTTCCGTTTTCTGTTTGCATTTTTTTGGGCGACGAATTTAAGGACAGACATCGATAAAGATCCCGCGGGAGAATGATATACATACTCTGAGAGGTGTGCGTTTTTCAGGGTATATACACTGAGATGTGCATGTCTCAGGGAATATATACACTGAGATATGTTCATGTCTCTGGATATATACGTTGAGAGGTGTGTATGTATATATGTAAGTTAATTTTTTTAAATGATTTTGTAAGTGTATTTTTGGGGGTCTAAAAGGACTAGTCTATTTTACATTATTCCTTATGGAGATAAATTCATTTGGTAATGGCACTTGAACAGCATTCTGGAATGAAAAAATATCGTTAACCGAGGAATATATATATATATATATATATATATATATATATATATATATATATATATATATATATATATATATATATATATATTAGACAGGCTTGAAATTAACTTAACTAATTAGACAGGCTTGAAATTAACTTAACTAATTAGACATTTAAGCCAGTTATAATGGGATCTAAATGCTAATTTTGTTCTAAAGCTAATTTAGTAATCTAAGCTAATCTAATCTAATTTAACCTCTTCTAACCTAACATCTTCTTTCTGAACTTATTCTAACAATACTTTAATTTAACCTATTTAAACTTAACGTATTTTAACCCAACATGTGCTAACCCAGCCTAACCTATTCTATTCTCACCCAACCTAATCTGACCTCTTCTTGCGTGACCTGACTAACCTTAGCAATTTTAACCTAACTTAACCTACTCTAACTTAACACCCACATTGCTAAACACACAACACAACATAGTCCTCTAGAAATCAATCTAAGTTCAATCTGAACTTAGAACTTAGTGTTATACATCATTCACGAAATATTTTTGTTATATTTCGCTGTATTGTCACAGACTTCCGCCAAGAATTTCCTCTTAAGTTCTGTTTGTTTGAAAAATATTATCATTGTCGAATAGGTCAAGCCTGCAGGAGGGCACTGTAAAGCAGGCGACCCACACACACACACACACACACACACACACACACACACACACACACACACACACAAACACACACACATACAGAACACACACACACACACACACACAGAACACAGACATGCACGTAATTACAAAACAGAAAAGAATTTCGGACTCGCTCTGGCTGGCCGGTCAGGCTGAATATATTTCACTAGTCATTTTATATATATATATATATATATATATATATATATATATATATATATATATATATATATATATAAATATATATATATATATATATATATATATATATATATAATATATATATATATATATATATATATATATATATATATATATATATATATATATGTGTGTGTGTGTGTGTGTGTGTGTATGTGTGTGTGTGTGTGTGTGTGTGTGTGTGTGTGTGTGTGTGTTGTGTGTGTGGTTTGTTGTGTGTGTGTGTGTCAGACACTCAGGACACCTCAATAATTGAATTAGCGACGTCAGGATCAGGAATGAGGAAGCAGCAGGTTATCGCTGTGTTTACTAAGGTACCAACTAAACAAGTAGTCACACTAATGGAAATAAAATCAGTAGTAATGAAGCTCCTGCGGTGCCCAGTTGTGACTTGCTCGACCTCGCCCACCTAGGTGATGCTTACAATTGTTCCTAGCTTGGTATGGCTATGGGCTTTCCCATTAGCACTGTTCTAGCTAACTTGCATATTTTCTAGCACCTAGAAACTGGGGCATCCTCCTCGTCATTGCCAGCAGTACTACATGGCTATGCTATATGGAAGGTGTTATGGTTAGCATTGTTAGACGTCTGGATACTAATACACCCAGTCAAGACCATTGACGTAGAGCCAACCTTCAGATTTATTCCAGAGGAAGAAATGAACGTCCTCTTAGGCAGAGTTGGTTGAAGGACTGATTACCTCAAACTCCTTTTGGTCTTCGCCATTGTTCTTTGTATTGGACTGATGAGGCCACTATGTGGCGAAACGTTTCCTCAATAAAGATACCCAAGTGTTGTACATGTGTCTAATTCATCAATAGATGGAAACAAACTCACTTCCATGTTGTACAGGAAACCAAATAACAAGAACATTCTATTACTTGCAACATAAAACTCTGAAAGAGAACGATGTGCAGAAACGTGACTGCTTGGAGGCGGCCTTGATCGTGGTTCCCGGAGCAGCAGTCCAAAACTCAGGTGGTTTTAGCATCTCTGGAGCACTTGTGAGGCTGAGTTAACTCAGCCACAAGCGCTCCATAGATGCTAAAGCACCTCTGTCACACAATTGTCATCAAAGATTTGTTAAGTTATACCATGAATTAAGGAAAGATCCTGGACTTCACCTTACGAAACAGACAAAGCAAATGCGATAGTAATTACGGACAAGGTAGATTAAAGGGGGAAAATAAACATGATATTAGGAGACAGGGAAACTCAGGCGTCTCTTAACCCTGCCTCACACTCCAGCACCTGACATCACTCCTCCTAACCCTGCCTCACACTCCAGCACCTGACATCACTACAGCTGACCTTACCTGCCTTCACCTGACTTCCATTCATTATATACATATTTTTGTTTTCAAAGTTTGTTATTGTTTTCTCACCATTACTTGTCTCTTTCCACTGTTTCACTCACACCTCTCTTCTCTCCCTCGCTCATTGCCTCTCTTCCCTTGGTTCTCCTATTCCCATTCATCACCTCCGGTCCCTATCCCGTCTTGCAAGAAAAACTCTAAGAAACTTTTCTTGAAAAAATACAATTGGGTAGACAAATACAGAACCACGACTACTACTATTTCTTCTACGACTACCTCCCCCCCCCCTCTCACAGGCGTGGTGAGGGGTGCGTGGTGACTTATAAAGACTTTAAAAGTCTTTAAAGAAGAGGTCCTCCCTCCCTCGCTTCCTTCCCGTATATTAACTAATATGTCTGATACTGATGATACTACTACCACCACCACTACTATTACTTCTTCTACTACTACTACTACTACTACTACTACTACTACTACTACTACTACTACTACTACTACTACTACTACTACTACTACTACTGCTTCTTACTACGTCTATTACTACATCTACTATTACTTCTGCCAGTAACAACACATTACTAGTAATACTCGTTGGTAAATCAAAAAAATATATTGCTGCCTAGTTTTTACTAGTTACAAGAACCAGGTGGTGATATTAACATTATATTGTTACAAGAACCAGGTGGTGATATTAACATTATATTGTTACAAGAACCAGGTGGTGATATTAACATTATATTGTTACAAGAACCAGGTGGTGATATTAACATTATATTGTTACAAGAACCAGGTGGTGATATTAACATTATATTTTTACTTTGATTTTCAAAGTGACTTGGAGAGTAATGTTATAGAAGTGGTGTTGAATCAGGATATGTTGGCTGCTAGGTAGAGTTAAGTCAGATATGTCAGTGGTGGTAGTGAGTTGACGTGTAGTGGTAGTGAGTTGATCTGTGGTGGTAGTGAGTTGAACGTGTAGTGGTAGTGAGTTGATCTGTGGTGGTAGTGAGTTGACGTGTAGTGGTAGTGAGTTGATCTGTGGTGGTAGTGAGTTGACGTGTAGTGGTAGTGAGTTGATCTGTGGTGGTAGTGAGTTGACGTGTAGTGGTAGTGAGTTGACCTGTGTGTGTCCAGAACTCCTAAATCCTTTTCGCAATCAGTAATATTAAGATCTACATTATTTAGTTTATATGTGGCATGGTTATTTTCCTGTCCAATATTTAGAACTTTGCATTTGTCTATATCAAACTGCATCTGCCACTTCTCCGACCACTGCATCAGTCTATTCAAATCTTCCTGGAGTGCTCTAATGTCCTCATTTGAATGAATTGGACGGCCTATTTTGGTGTCATCAGCAAATTTGCTTATGTCGCTATTTATTCCCTAATCTGTGTCGTTTATGTAAATTGTGAACAACAAGGGGCCCAATACTGACCCCTGTGGAACACAGCTTGTGACGTGCCCCCATTCTGATTTCTCCCCATTTATGCAAACTCTCTGCTGCCTATTTGCCAACCATGTCTCTACCCAGAAAAAAAATTCCCTTTCTATTCCGTGTGCCTTAAGTTTCCTCAATAGCCTCTGATGTGGAACTCTATCGAAAGCCTTACTGAAGTCCATATACACAATATCATATTCAATACCATGATCTACCTCCTCAAATACCTTAGTGAAAAAAGTTAGTAAATTCGTAAGACAGGAACGCCGATTTGTAAAACCGTGCTGAGATTCATTAATCAATTTATGCCTTTCAAGATGGCTACGAATTGCCTCGGCAATTATTGATTCCATAAATTTTCCCACTATGGAAGTAAGGCTTATTGGTCTATAGTTCGAAGCTAAGGACCTGTCACCTGCCTTGTAAATAGGTATTACATTTGCCATTTTCCACTTGTCTGGCACTATGCCAGTTTGTAGTGATATATTGAAAAGATTAGCCAAAGGTTTGCTAAGTTCCTCTTTACATTTCTTTAAAACCCTTGCAAACAGTTCATCAGGGCCTGGGGATTTGTTAGGTTTTAATTTCTCTATTTGTCTGAGGACCATGTCACTAGTTACCCCAATCGTGCATAGGTTTTTATAGTCCTGTTCTACATAATTTATTATTTCTGGAATTTCGCTAGTATCTTCCTGAGTAAAAACTGAGAGGAAGTAAGTGTTGAAAAGTTCACACATTTCTTTTTCACTGTCAGTGATCTGACCTGAGTTACTCTTAAGTGGATCTATCTTGTCCCTAATCTTACTTCTGTACACCTGAAAGAACTCTTTTGGGTTAGTCTTCGAATCCCTTGCGACTTTAGCCTCATAATCCCTTTTTGCTTTTCTTATTCCTTTTTCTATTTCTCTCTTTAATTGAATATATTGATTTCTGAACTGCCCATCCCCTCCTTTGATATGCCTATATGTGCATCTCTTTTGACCACTGAGATGTTTTAATTTATTTTTTATCCATTTGGGATCATTTTTGTTAGATCTAATTTCCCTACTCGGAACAATAGTTGTCTGGGCAGTCAGAACTATGCTCTGAAACACATCATATTGGCAACCAACACCACCTACCTGACCCATAGTCAGGTCATCCCAATTTAGCTCACCCAGGTAATTTCTCAGTCCCATGAAGTCGGCCAAGCGGAAATCTGGGACAGAGACTTGATTGCAGTTATCTGGGTAATTCCATGATATATTGAAACTAAGTGATTTGTGATCGCTTTCCCCAAGATCATCATTAACCTCAAGATTATTAACTAGTGATTCTTTGTTGGCAAGAACCAAGTCAAGCAGATTGTTTCCTCTAGTTGGTTCTGTCACAAACTGTTTTGAAAAACAATCCTGAACTGTATCAAGAAAGTCACTAGACTCAAGATTACCTGTCACATTGTTCCAATCAATTTGTCTAAAGTTAAAATCTCCCATTAACACAACATTTTCATATCTAGACGCCTTATGAATTTCGTCCCATAGCAGCCTTCCGCACTCTCTATCAAGGTTTGGGGGCCTATAAATCACCCCCCACCCCCCCCCCCCCCACCAAAAAAAAAAACAATTACGACCTTCGAGAAACTGTAGCCAAACAGATTCGGTGTCCGATGTTTCTAATCTTATATCTTGTCTAACACAACAATTTAAATTATCTCTGACATACATCGCCACTTCCTGTTGACCCTATCAGTGTGGAATAGTTTATAACCCTGTATGTTGCATTCAGAAGGCATTTCCCTATCTTTCAAGTTGAACCAGGTCTCTGTTATAGCAATAATATCTATATTACCTGCACTTGTAAGTAATCTTAGCTCATCTATCTTATTTCTTAGACTCCTACTATTTGTAGAGTAAACCTTAAGGGAGATAGTCACTCGTTGCCCTCTACTATCTCTCTTTGTTTGTTGAACAATTGCTTTGCCTTTACTAGCAACTTTATTTTGAATATTGTCTTTTAAACATATCCCTGAGGTATCCTGGTAATATCTGCTGTTTTCAACCCTAGTACTGCAGCCCGACTGTTTCCCACAAACACCCATACCTCTATAATCTATCAGTTTAACGTCCTAGACAAGTCATCAATGACCCCCTCAATCGAACTGGTTAATGCCACCACTCCAGCCCCAGAGAGATGAACTCCATCTCTTGCATACATATCACGTTTGCCATAGAATTTGTCCCAGTTATCAATAAATGGGATTGCAAGTTCCTTGCAGTACCTGTCTATCCAGCAATTTATACCAATTACCCTAGAGATCCATTCATTGCCCACTCCCCTTCTAGGCAAGATGCTACATATGATTTTGAGATGACCTGTACCCTTGAGTGTGATGATGCACTGCTCTAGTCAGTTGAAGGTAAGAAGGTTTTTGTGGCAGGTGACTGCCAGGTGTGACTTATAGAGAGAACTTAGTGTAACAAGAACAGGAAGGTGCAAACGATGTTTCCTGGGACTGGAATATATGATAAAATTAACAGATTTAACGGCGCACATCATATAAGGCCTGCTGGCCACCTGTACGTAAAGATGGATTTAATTCGGATGAAGGAAAGGATTACTGTCATTAGTAGGATTCTGCCACGGAGAGAGAGAGAGAGAGAGAGAGGATAGCGGCGAGTGATTGTCTAGGGCAAACGGAATTAACTGCTGGCTAGACAAATACTGCAATGAAATTGCTATACCCTTCGTTAACAACTGAGATCTCGTCAGCGCCAAACATGAAAAGGTATGTCAGGGCTTGAGTGCATTTATCCGGGTACCGGATTCATTTAAAGGATGAAACGAGACATATTTTCCAGGCGATGCAGATCCATCCCCAAGACATACTGGACGTAGCGAGATGCTGACAGCACGTAGCGAGATGCTGACAGCACGTAGCGAGATGCTGACAGCACGTAGCGAGATGCTGACAGCACGTAGCGAGATGCTGACAGCACGTAGCGAGATGCTGACAGCACGTAGCGAGATGCTGACAGCACGTAGCGAGATGCTGACAGCACGTAGCGAGATGCTGACAGCACGTAGCGAGATGCTGACAGCACGTAGCGAGAAACTGACAGCACGTAGCGAGATGCTGACAGCACGTAGCGAGATACTGACAGCACGTAGCGAGATGCTGACAGCACGTAGCGAGATACTGACAGCACGTAGCGAGATACTGACAGCACGTAGCGAGATACTGACAGCACGTAGCGAGAAACTGACAGCACGTAGCGAGATGCTGACAGCACGTAGCGAGAACTGACAGCACGTAGCGAGATACTGACAGCACGTAGCGAGATACTGACAGCACGTAGCGAGATACTGACAGCACGTAGCGAGATGCTGACTGCACGTAGCGAGAAACTGACAGCACGTAGCGAAATACTGACAGCACGTAGCGAGATACTGACAGCACGTAGCGAGATACTGACAGCACGTAGCGAGATACTGACAGCACGTAGCGAAATACTGACAGCACGTAGCGAGATGCTGACTGCACGTAGCGAGAAACTGACAGCACGTAGCGAGATACTGACAGCACGTAGCGAGATACTGACAGCACGTAGCGAGATGCTGACTGCACGTAGCGAGAAACTGACAGCACGTAGCGAGATACTGACAGCACGTAGCGAGATACTGACAGCACGTAGCGAGATACTGACAGCACGTAGCGAGATACTGACAGCACGTAGCGAGATACTGACAGCACGTAGCGAGATGCTGACTGCACGTAGCGAGAAACTGACAGCACGTAGCGAGATACTGACAGCACGTAGCGAGATGCTGACAGCACGTAGCGAGATACTGACAGCACGTAGCGAGATGCTGACTGCACGTAGCGAGAAACTGACAGCACGTAGCGAGATACTGACAGCACGTAGCGAGATGCTGACTGCACGTAGCGAGAAACTGACAGCACGTAGCGAAATACTGACAGCACGTAGCGAGATACTGACAGCACGTAGCGAGATACTGACAGCACGTAGCGAGATACTGACAGCACGTAGCGAAATACTGACAGCACGTAGCGAGATGCTGACTGCACGTAGCGAGAAACTGACAGCACGTAGCGAAATACTGACAGCACGTAGCGAGATACTGACAGCACGTAGCGAGATACTGACAGCACGTAGCGAGATACTGACAGCACGTAGCGAAATACTGACAGCACGTAGCGAGATACTGACAGCACGTAGCGAGATACTGACAGCACGTAGCGAGATACTGACAGCACGTAGCGAGATGCTGACTGCACGTAGCGAGAAACTGACAGCACGTAGCGAGATACTGACAGCACGTAGCGAGATACTGACAGCACGTAGCGAGATGCTGACTGCACGTAGCGAGAAACTGACAGCACGTAGCGAGATACTGACAGCACGTAGCGAGATACTGACAGCACGTAGCGAGATGCTGACAGCACGTAGCGAGATGCTGACAGCACGTAACGAGATGCTGACAGCACGAAGCGAGATACTGACAGCACGAAGCGAGATACTGACAGCACGAAGCGATATGCAGCAGCATGTCAAGACTGACATGAAGTGTTGTCACTTTTAAGGCAATCATTGGTGTAGTGAAGTGAGCCGACATGAAACTGATGTTCAAGTCAGCCCAGGATGTGACCACAGGTTCGAATCCTTCACAAATTGGTAAGAGTACAAATTTATCTTTATATTACACCCATACATATATATAATATATATATATATATATATATATATATATATATATATATGGACACCACTACTGGTGCCGACAATAACAACATCATTGTAATTTACATTACTTAATGAAACGAATAAATATATTAAACAGTTGTTTTAATTTTGACAGAAGAACTGAGATCATTTTTTTTTAAATGAATCTGAAAATTTTTCGTTAGGCGCTGTTATAATGGTAGGTAGAACTTCCATTATCATGGTGGTTGTAAAGGTAAGTAGAGCTACCATTATCATGGTAGTTGTAATGGTAGGTAGAGCTACCATTATCATGGTGGTTGTAATGGTAGGTAGAACTACCATTATCATTGTGGTTGTAATGGTAGGTAGAGCTACCATTATCATGGTGGTTGTAAAGGTAGGTAGAGCTACCATTAGCATGGTGGTTGTAATGGTAGGTAGAGCTACCATTATCATGGCGGTTGTAATGGTAGGTAGAGCTACCATTATCATGGTGGTTGTAATGGTAGGTAGAGCTACCATTATCATGGTGGTTGAAATGGTAGGTAGAACTACCATTATCATGATGGTTGTAATAGTAGGTAGAGCTACTTCTATCATGGTGGTTGTAATGGTAGGTAGAGCTACCATTATGATGGTGGTAGTAATGGTAGGTAGACCTACCATTATGATGGTGGTAGTAAGGGCAGGTAGAGCTACCATTATCATGGTCGTAGTAATGGTAGGTAGAGCTACCATTATCATGGTGGTTGTAATGGCAGGTAGAGCTACTATTATCATGGTGGTAGTAATGGTAGCTAGAGCTACCATTTTCATGGTGGTTGAAATGGCATGTAGAGCTACCATTATCATGGTGGCTATAATGGCAGGTAGAGCTACCATTATCATGGTGGTAGTAATGGCAGGTAGAGCTACCATTATCATGGTGGTTGTAATGGTATGTAGAACTACCATTATCATGGTGGCTATAATGGCAGGTAGAGCTACCATTATCATTTTGGTAGTAATGGTAGGTAGAGCTACCATTATCATAGTGGTAGTAATGGCAGGTAGAGCTACCATTATCATGGTGGTAGTAATGGCAGGTAGAGCTACCATTATCATGGTGGTTGTAATGGTAGGTAGAGCTACCATTATCATGGTGGTTGTAATGGTATGTAGAACTACCATTATCATGGTGGCTATAATGGCAGGTAGAGCTACCATGATCATGTTGGTAGTAATGGTAGGTAGAGCTACCATTATCATGGTGGTTGTAATGGCAGGTAGAGCTACCATTATCATGGTGGTTGTAATGGTATGTAGAACTACCATTATCATGGTGGCTATAATGGCAGGTAGAGCTACCATTATCATGTTGGTAGTAATGGTAGGTAGAGCTACCATTATCATGGTGGTAGTAATGGCAGGTAGAGCTCTGGTATCTGGGTTACAAAGGACTCAGGCAACTCTCAAGAGGAACAATATTAGAAATTGTACAATGTTTTTTTATACTCATTATATAAATGATGGGCTGTATGTGATGGTGGTGTGTACATGTACACACTCGCACGTCACACGTGTGCACATGTACACACTCACACGTCACACGTGTGTACATGTACACACTCACGTCACACGTGTGCACATGTACACACTCGCACGTCACGTGTGTACATGTACACACTCGCACGTCACACGTGTGTACATGTACACACTCGCACGTCACACGTGTGTACATGTACACACTCGCACGTCACACGTGTGCACATGTACACACTCACACGTCACACGTGTGTACATGTACACACTCACACGTCACACGTGTGCACATGTACACACTCGCACGTCACACGTGTGTACATGTACACACTCGCACGTCACACGTGTGTACATGTACACACTCGCACGTCACACGTGTGTACATGTACACACTCGCACGTCACACGTGTGTACATGTACACACTCGCACGTCACACGTGTGTACATGTACACACTCGCACGTCACACGTGTGTACATGTACACACTCGCCGTCACACGTGTGTACATGTACACACTCGCACGTCACACGTGTGTACATGTACACACTGCACGTCACACGTGTGTACATGTACACACTCGCACGTCACACGTGTGTACATGTACACACTCGCACGTCACACGTGTGTACATGTACACACTCGCACGTCACACGTGTGTACATGTACACACTCGCACGTCACATGTGTGTACATGTACACACTCGCACGTCACACGTGTGTACATGTACACACTCGCACGTCACATGTGTGCACATGTACACACTCGCACGTCACATGTGTGTACATGTACACACTCGCACGTCACACGTGTGCACATGTACACACTCGCACGTCACATGTGTGCACATGTACACACTCGCACGTCACATGTGTGTACATGTACACACTCGCACGTCACATGTGTGTACATGTACACACTCGCACGTCACATGTGTGTACATGTACACACTCGCACGTCACATGTGTGTACATGTACACACTCGCACGTCACATGTGTGTACATGTACACACTCGCACGTCACATGTGTGTACATGTACACACTCGCACGTCACATGTGTGTACATGTACACACTCGCACGTCACATGTGTGTACATGTACACACTCGCACGTCACATGTGTGTACATGTACACACTCGCACGTCACATGTGTGTACATGTACACACTCGTACGTCACACGTGTGTACTCATCTAAAGTTACCACAAAAAGTGGAAAGAGCGTACCTCAGATATGGAGACATCCACGCCCACGCTCACACGCCCACGCTCACACGCCCACGCTCACACGCACACGCACGCACACGCTCACACGCCCACGCTCACACACCCACGCACACGCTCACACACCCACGCACACGCTCACACACCCACGCACACGCTCACACACCCACGCACACGCTCACACGCGTACCCTCACGCCCACCCTCACGTCCACCCTCACGCCCACCATAACGCCTACAGGTAAATGGGGCTTTAGCACGCATGAAGTTAAGTGACGCACACACACACACACACACACACACACACACACAGGAGCTGAAGAGACGGGGCCAGTCGCTGTGACTCGACCCCTGCAACCACAACTAGGCGAGTACACACACACACACACACACACACACATATATATATATATATATATATATATATATATATATATATATATATATATATATATATATATATATATATATATATGTATATATATATATATATATACTTATGTATACAATATACTGTATGTGTTTCACTATTTCTCAATTCTCTCTCATTCACTCTCACTCACTTTCCTTGTTACTCACACACATTCACTCTCTCACAAAGTGAATTACTCTAGCTCCCACTTAAGTATTCCCAGCACACAGCACCAGGCTGCTGCACCTGACACTCATCTATAATATTACCCATCTACAATATTACTCATCTTTAACATTACTCATCTTTAATATTAATCTTCTTCAATATTACCCATCTACAATATTACTCATCTTTAACATTACTCATCTTTAATATTAATCTTCTTCAATATTACCCATCTACAATATTACTCATCTTCAATATTACTCATCTACAATATTGTTCTTCTACAATATTATTCATCTACTACATTGCTCACCTTCAATATTATTCAACTACAACATTATTCATCTGCAATATTGCTCATTTTTAATATTACTCATTTACAAAATTATTCTTCAATTTTACTCATCTTCAATATTACTCAACTTTAAAATTACTCATCTTCAACATTATTCATCTACAAAATTATTCATCGACAACATTACTCATCTACAATAATATTCGCCAACAATATTATTCATGTACAATATTACTCATCTACAATATTATTCATCTATAGTATTACTCATCTACAATATTACTCATCTACAATACTACTCATCTACAATATTATTCATCTACAATATTACTCATCTACATTATTACTCATCTTCAATATTACTCATCTACAATATTATTCTTCTACAATATTATTCATCTGCAATATTACTCATCTACAATATTATTCATCTACAATATTAATCATCCACATTATTACTCATTTTCAATATTATTCATCTACAATATTACTCATCTACAATATTATTCATCTACAATATAATTCATCTACAATATTATTAATCTTTAATATTACTCATCTACAACATTACTCATCTACAATATTACACATCTACAATATTACTCATGTACAATGTTACTCGTCTTTAATATTACTCATATACAATATTACTCATCTACAATATTGTTCATCTACAATATTACTCATCTACAATATTGCTCATCTTGAATATTATGCATCTACAATTTTGCTCATCTACAATATTACTCATCTACAATATTACTCATCTACAATATTGCTCATCTTGAATATTATGCATCTACAATATTACTCATCTACAATATTATTCATCTACAATATTATTCATCTACAATATTACTCATCTACAATATTACTCATCTACAATATTACTCATCTATAATATTACTCATCTACAATTTTGCTCATCTACAATATTATTCATCTACAATATTATTCATGTATAATATTACTCATCTACAATATTAATAATCTACGATTGGAATTGCCTTCTTCATTCGCCGGGACTCTCCCGGCCCGGGTCTTTCCAGATGGTGACCCGGCCTTGGCTCCCTGTCTTGGTATCGTCTGAGACCTATGTCTGCCATGGGAGGAGGTTCAAGTACCTAATTATCTTCTGGCACCAACCGCAGGCCTAGCCCCATTCTCCGCCCTCATGGGGCTCTGGTCTACCATCTTCCCCGCCACAGTGGGATTCCTGGGAATGGCTGTTTTGTCAACTTCAGTTTTTCTTCTATTTCTTGCTTTATTAATATCATATTCTTTTAATTGTGCATAATAATTGTGACGATAATGCTAGTCATCAATAATAATATTATTATCATTAGTAGTAGTAGTAGTCGTAGTAGTAATAGCAGCAGTAATAATAATAATAATAATAATAATAATAATAATAATAATAATAATAATAATAATAATAATAATAATAATAATAATAATAATAATAATATCATCTCATTTTTACTTGTCCCATGAACGAAACTTCTGCCTCAATTTACCCATTTAAAATAAATGAAATTTCATTCTCCCATATCACCTCTTTTTCCCATTATCACCATTGCTGCCCAACTCAAAAAAAAGATAATGGGAGCTCCCTCTTCGGTAGGAAAAATTAATTGTAATTTGTCTATAATTCTTCCATTTATTGCTATGCAATTACTCAGTCACTTAGCTAATGAGGCTAACTCTTCCATATGCAACGACGGACTTGCAACATTAGCTGTGCACCGGCAGATATGCAACACTAACTATGTTGAACTATATATATATATATATATATTATATATATATATATATATATATATATATATATATATATATATATATATATATATATATATATATATATATATATATATATATATATATATATATACTGGAAAGATGATAGAGTTTAGCAGGTGTGCTGACGAGTGTTGCTAAGCTTACCAGGTGTGCTGGAGAATGTGCTAAGTTTACCAGGTGTGCTGGAGAATGTGCTAAGTTTACCAGGTGTGCTGGAGAATGTGCTAAGTTTACCAGGTGTGCTGGAGAATGTGCTAAGTTTAGCAGGTGTGCTGGAGAATGTGCTAAGCTTACCAGGTGTGCTGGAGAATGTGCTAAGTTTACCAGGTGTGCTGGAGAATGTGCTAAGTTTACCAGGTGTGCTGGAGAATGTGCTAAGCTTACCAGGTGTGCTGGAGAATGTGCTAAGTTTACCAGGTGTGCTGGAGAATGTGCTAAGTTTACCAGGTGTGCTGGAGAATGTGCTAAGTTTAGCAGGTGTGCTGGAGAATGTGCTAAGCTTACCAGGTGTGCTGGAGAATGTGCTAAGTTTAGCAGGTGTGCTGGAGAATGTGCTAATCTTACCAGGTGTGCTGGAGAATGTGCTAAGTTTAGCAGGTGTGCTGGAGAATGTGCTAAGCTTACCAGGTGTGCTGGAGAATGTGCCAAGTTTAGCAGGTGTGCTGGAGAATGTGCTAAGTTTACCAGGTGTGCTGGAGAATGTGCTAATCTTACCAGGTGTGCTGGAGAATGTGCTAAGTTTAGCAGGTGTGCTGGAGAATGTGCTAAGCTTACCAGGTGTGCTGGAGAATGTGCTAAGTTTAGCAGGTGTGCTGGAGAATGTGCTAAGTTTACCAGGTGTGCTGGAGAATGTGCTAAGTTTAGCAGGTGTGCTGGAGAATGTGCCAAGTTTAGCAGGTGTGCTGGAGAATGTGCTAAGTTTAGCAGGTGTGCTGGAGAATGTGCTAAGTTTAGCAGGTGTGCTGGAGAATGTGCTAAGTTTACCAGGTGTGCTGGAGAATGTGCTAAGTTTAGCAGGTGTGCTGGAGAATGTGCCAAGTTTAGCAGGTGTGCTGGAGAATGTGCTAAGTTTAGCAGGTGTGCTGGAGAATGTGCTAAGTTTAGCAGGTGTGCTGGAGAATGTGCTAAGTTTAGCAGGTGTGCTGGAGAATGTGCCAAGTTTAGCAGGTGTGCTGGAGAATGTGCTAAGTTTAGCAGGTATGCTGGAGAATGTGCTAAGTTTAGCAGGTGTGCTGGAGAATGTGCTACGTTTAGCAGGTGTGCTGGAGAATGTGCTAAGTTTAGCAGGTGTGCTGGAGAATGTGCTAAGTTTAGCAGGTGTGCTGGAGAATGTGCTAAGTTTAGCAGGTATGCTGGAGAATGTGCTAAGTTTGTAGACAATTTTTGTGAAACGTTTGGAATTTCGTTACATTTTCCGGCAAAGGAGATTCGCTCGGTACATTTATCCTTCATTTTCTAGTGAGCGAGCATGGCTGAGTTAGGCTAAGCTTAAGTTAGGTTAGGTTAAGTAGAGTTAGGCTAAGTTAAGTTAGATTAGGTTAAGTTATGTTATGTTAAGTTAGGTTAGGTTAGATTACGTTAGGTTATGTTAGGTTAGGTTAGATTACGTTAGGTTAAGTTAGGTTAGGTTAGATTACGTTAGGTTAGGTTTGGTTAGGTTAGATTAGGTTAGGTTAGGTTAGATTAGGTTAGGTTAGGTTAAGTTAGGTTATGTTAGGTTAAGTTAGGTTAGGTTAGGTTAAGTTAGGTTAGGTTAGGGTTAAGTTAGGTTAGGTTACGTTAGGTTAGGTAAGATTAGGTTAAGTTAGGTGTTATGAAGGGTTCTGCATGACATGAAAATATACGTATATATACAGATAGTGGAGAAGTGTGCCATAAATTTTATGAAGTAGAACTTAAACATGATAATATTGTACGACCTTTGGATAAATGTCAACCATAATTTTAGAAATATACTATGCATTTTGTGGGTACTGTAAAGTAGTTTAAACTGTGAAATATAAGGAAATCCTGCCAGGGATTTATTTTCCAACTGTGTTTGGGGTAACGGAGTAAGCGTCGCTTGGGGCAGTCACGTGGGGCGCGGCATGGGTCAGAGAGAGGCTGGCCAGAGGGGCGCGGCATGGGTCAGAGAGGCTGGCCAGAGGGGCGCGGCATGGGTCAGAGAGAGGCTGGCCAGAGGGGCGCGGCATGGGTCAGAGAGAGAGGCTGGCCAGACGCCGCCTAGTTCAGATAAGTTTTGTAATGTACTCCCTTTTTGTGTAGCCAACTCAAGCCATATGCACTTTTATTGTTTACCAGTACACTCCACTGAGCTCTGATATGGTCGGGGCTTGGCAGGATGACTGTGAACTGAGGAAATAGGTGGTGATGAGTAGGGGCCAGACCCCATAGGTACATGTGTCTTTGTTTTGAGTGGATGCTCCAGCCGCCAGCTGGGGCGTGTAGGCTAAGAGAAATATGAAGAGGTGTTTTTGGAGTTTGTATATATTGTTAATCTAAATAAATGTATATTTTTCTTAACTAGGAATTTTTGTGTGAACCTTCGGATACACCAACCCATTGGAGTAATAAATAATGGTTTAGCACTTATTGTTTTAACTGGGATAGCCCAGAGAGGCCTAGTTTTACAGGTGATTTGTGTAACTTTACCCTTTACCCTTAGACAAGGCATTAGACCTCAGGGAATCCCTTTTCTGCGTAACATTAGGTTAGGTTAGGTTAGGTTAGGCTAAGAGGAAAATACATAGACACTCACATAAAAATACAAAAATTCGCACCCAAAAAAAAAAAAAATGCGATTGTGGCTTAAATAGCAACGACCTTCTTGCCAAATAAGGCAAGCGAAAATTTGTGTATGCAATAATTTCACAAAAAAAATCATTCCGAACCTAACGGAAAAATAAATTTCATTGTTTTTGTTTATTATTAAATTATTATAAACTTATCTAAAATATATTTAGTTGGATTAGGCTAAATTAAGTTGCGCTTGTTATAATAAGGTTAGGTAAATTTTCTAAGGTTCTTTTGGGGAAAAATTATTAATTATTTTCATTAACATAAATGAAAAAAAAAATATCTTTAAACATATAAGAGAAATTTTTAGAAAGGACTTAATTTTAAATGAGTTCTTGCCAATTGACCCGTTTTACCAATTCGGCACAACATATAAATTTATATATATATATATATATATATATATATATATATATATATATATATATATGTGTGTGTGTGTGTGTGTGTGTGTGTGTGTGTGTGTGTGTGTGTGTGTGTGTGTGTGTGTTTGTGTGTGTGTGTGTGTGTGTGTGTGTGTGTGTGTGTGTTTTATTTGGTTGAAGTGCGCCTCATGAGATGTCCTCGGTCTTTTGCTCACCCCAAGATCCTTTTCCTTGATTAAGGTTTGTAGTCTTTGGCCCCCTAGACTGTGTACTCTGTCTGCGGTCTTCTTTGCCCTTCCCCGATCTTCATGACTTTGCACTTGGTGGGGTTAAACTCCAGGAGCCAGTTGCTGGACAAGCAACCTGTCCAGATCCCTTTGTAGTCCTCCCTGATCCTCATCCGATTGAATTCTCTTCATCAGCTTCACATCATCTGCAAACAGGGACACTTCTGAGTCTATTCCTTCCGTCATGGCATGTGTGTGTGTGAGTGTGTGTGTGTGTGAGTGTGTGTGTGTGTGTGTGTGTGTGTGTGTGTGTGTGTGTGTGTGTGTGTGTAATTGAAGACCTGTATAGCAGGAAAGCATTATTAACATGCCTGTTAAATGGACCAGACACACAACATGGTTCTTAATATAAACTCGCACCATCGTCAACTTTATGTTTTCCTTTTCGTGTTATTTGTCCAGTCGGCAGTGATGCCACACAGGACGTCATTACAGTGTTGCCAGGGTGATCATTACGCTGTGTATGTGCTCGTTACGGTCTACCTATGTGGTGGTTACAATACACATGTGGTGATTACAGGAGGTGTGTGGTGGTTACAATACACATGTGGTGGTTACAGGAGGTGTGTGGTGGTTACAGGAGGTGTGTGGTGGTTACATGGGGTGTTTGGTGGTTACAGGAGGTGTGTGGTTGTTACAGGAGGTGTGTGGTGGTTACATGAGGTGTGTGGTGGTTACAATACACATGTGGTGGTTACAGGAGGTGTGTTGTGGTTACAGAAGGTGTGTGGTGGTTACATGGGGTGTTTGGTGGTTACAGGAGGTGTGTGGTGGTTACATGGGGTGTTTGGTGGTTACAGGAGGTGTGTGGTTGTTACAGGAGGTGTGTGGTGGTTACAGGAGGTGTGTGGTGGTTACAATACACATGTGGTGGTTACAGGAGGTGTGTGGTGGTTACAGGTGTGTGGTGGTTACAGGAGGTGTGTGGTGGTTACAGGAGGTGTGTGGTGGTTACAGGAGGTGTGTGGTGGTTACAGGAGGTGTGGGGGTTACAGGGGTGTGTGGTGGTTACAGGAGGTGTGTGGTGGTTACAGGAGGTGTGGGGGTTACAGGGGGTGTGTGGTGGTCACTGCTGAGTACTTCTCAGTCAGGGTGACTCAGCCTGGATCAGCTCAGTGTTACCTCAAGTGTTACCAGTGTTGCTTCTGAAGTCTGCCTTACTGACACTCGCTAACTTTAGCGCTAACTGCTACATATAGCCACCCTCTCCACCGCTAAGTTTAGCAGACAACCTTTTATTTTCCATTTAATTTAAATCACGTAAAGCGCTACACCCTGGCGTCTACCTGAGAGTATTCCGGGGTCAACGCCCCCGCGGCCCGGTCCACGGCCAGGCCTCCAGGTGGATCAGAGCCTGATCAACTAGGCTGTTACTGCTGGCCGACGACCAAACCACACCCCAGTTCCTTGGATCAAGAGCCCCTCACCGGCATCAAGGCACCTCCCATGAGGAGTTAGCTAACAACTAAGCTCATTCTTCGCCACCACAGCTAAGTTTAGCACTAAGAGCTAAATTTCCTTCCATCTCTGCTCAGTTCAGCGCCAACACAGCTGAATTATTCGACAAGTCAGCTAAAACACCACCACCACGAGGAAGCTCACCTCTGAGACAGCTAAAATTACCACTTTATGCCTGGAGGATGACTTTAATGCCTGGAGGACAACTTTGATACTTGGAGGAAGACTTTAATGTCTGGAGGATGACTTAAATGCCTGGAGGACAACTTTGATACCTGGAGGAAGACTTTAATGTCTGGAGGATGACTTTAATGCCTGGAGGATGACTTTAATGCCTGGAGGACAACTTTGATACCTGGAGGATGACTTTAATACCTGGAGGAAGACTTTAATGCCTGGAGGACAACTTTGATACCTGGAGGAAGACTTTAATGTCTGGAGGATGACTTTAATGCCTGGAGGACAACTTTGATACCTGGAGGAAGACTTTAATGTCTGGAGGATGACTTTAATGCCTGGAGGATGACTTTAATGCCTGGAGGACAACTTTGATACCTGGAGGATGACTTTAATACCTGGAGGAAGATTTTAATGCCTGGAGGACAACTTTGATACCTGGAGGAAGACTTTAATGTCTGGAGGATGACTTTAATGCCTGGAGGATGACTTTAATGCCTGGAGGATGACTTTAATGCCTGGAGGATGACCTTAATGCCTGGAGGACAACTTTGATACCTGGAGGATGACTTTAATACCTGGAGGAAGACTTTAATGTCTGGAGGATGATTTAAATGCCTGGAGTATGACTTTAATGCCTGGAGGATGACTTTAATACCTGGAGGATAACTTTCATACCTGAAGGATGACTTTAATGCCTGGAGGATGACTTTAATGCCTGGAGGACGACTTTAGTGCCTGGAGGATAACTTTGATACCTGGAGGATGAGTTTGATGCCTGGAGGATGACTTTAATGCCTGGAGGATGACTTTAATGCCTGGAGGATGACTTTAATGCCTGGAGGATGACTTTGATACCTAGAGGATGACTTTAATGCCTGGAGGATGACTTTGATACCTGGAGGATGACTTTGATACTGGAGGTGGACTTTAATGCCTGGAGGATGACTTTGATACCTAGAGGATGACTTTAATGCCTGGAGGACGACTTTAATGCCTGGAGGATGATTTTGATACCTGGAGGATGACTTTGATACTGGAGGTGGACTTTAATGCCTTGAGGATGACTTTGATACCTGGATGGTGACCTTAGTGCCTGGAGGATGACTTTAATGCCTGGAGGATGATTTTGATACCTGGAAGATGACTTTAATACCTGGATTATGACTTTGATACCTGGAGGATGACTTTGATACCTGGAGGATGACTTTAATGCCTGGTTTAATATTAACATATAATTTTTTCCCCGGCCATTGGGGGAGGGGGGATGCGGGAGGGGGCGGGGGAGGGGGATAGGTGGAGGAGGGAGGGGGTGAGGGGGATGGGGATAGGAGGAGGAGAGGGGGTAGGGAGGGGGGGGATGAAGCGTTCATAAATTTGGAACGTTTAAAAAAAATGGCCTAAAAAAAATGTAATTAAATTTTGACAAAGTCATTTTAAAGGGTCAGCGGCCTGATGGCGGACCCAAGATCATGATGACGAGGGGAGACCTTTGTGGGGTTGAAACCCACTCTGCTTTCCCCTCAAGTGTCTGAAACCCATTTTTTTTACCCCTCAGGTGGGTTCAAAACCCATTTTTTTCTCTCAGGTGGGTTTGAAATCCATTTTTCCCTCTCAGGTGGGTTTGAAACCCACTTTTTTTCCACAGGTGGGTTTGAAACTCACTCTCCTTCCTCAGTTGGACTGAAAACTTTCTAGCCCTTCAAGGGGGAGGGTTTCACTCATGTCAGTGACGGTCTTTTAGTCCAAGGAAATGTAGCTATACTCCCTTTCCATGGATCAGATTTAATTACCTGTCATTCAACAGGTTTTTCTTGCCCTATTACGGGTTTAGTGCTGCCTCTTTAATAATAATAATATTATTATAATAATAATATTATTATTATCATTATTATTATTATCATTATTATTATTATTATTATTATTATTATTATTATTATTATTATTATTATTATTATTATTATTATTATTATTATTATTATTATTATTATTATTATTATTATTAAAAATCTTTAATACAGCAATTCTTGCTTTTTATCATTGAGGTCCGTGACGTAGCCAGAGCTCCGTAACTACTCACGTGACGTCACTGTAAGCCAGGGACCGTGAAATTGGTGGTTTGAGACCAGCTGCCGCCAGATGGTCTCTCGTTTCCGTAGCGTCTGGTAACTGTGTTTTCTAGGGTGGACTAACTTTAATAAAAATAAAATCAAGGTTAACGTAAATAATCAGAAAAATTATCAACAAATACCTAAAAATGTAGGTATTTTTGACATTTCAAATAAAAGAATAAATTGCAAAAATAAAATGCTTTAAGAAAAATATATACTATTTGTATGTTGAAAAATTTGTATACAGTCATTAATATAAAATATGCGAATAAGATAAAAAAAATTATATAAGAGTCATGTACATCTGTTGCAGCTTGCTACCTAATAATTAATTTTTAAAGGGGTGGACCGGTAAGCCAGTGGAAGGTCTCAGTCAGATGACCAAAAGCTCCAACGGCGGGTCATCCTCTGACTAAGACCTGTTTCCTGACGAACCTTACCTAACCTTGCTACCTAAAGGGGGAGAGACTATGCCCAGCCCTTCTAGGGCAGTGTAGGTGCCAGAGTTTGCTACCACCTGCAGCTCGCAATACTGCCATTCTCATTAGCCCCATGGGGCAGGGAAGATGGCAGACCAGAGAGGCCTAACGTCTCCCTACGAGCCCCGTGAGGGCGGGGAATGTGGCTAGGCCTGGGGACAGTTGGTCACAACGATGAGGAGGTACTTGTACCTCCTCCCATGGCAGACACTAGTCTGAGATACTCCCTGGAAAGGGAGCCAAGGCCGGGCCGCTACTTGGAAAAGGCTCGGACCGGGAGAGTACCGGCGAATCAAGAAGAAGAAGCTTGCTACCAAAAAAAAAAAAAGAAAAATGGTTGTAATTATGACCATAATTTTTAAAGGTGGACCGGTAAGCCAGCGGAAGGCCTCGGTCAGATGACCAAAAGCTCCAACGGCGGGTCATCAACTGATTAAGACCGGCGTTAGGAAAATGTTTCCTGACGAACTTTACCTAACCTAGCTTGTTACAGCTACCCTGGGGCTGGAAAAATGGCAGACCAGAGGGCTAGATTCTCTCTACGAGCCCCGTGAAGGCGGGGAATGGGGCTAGGCCTGGGGCCAGTTGGTCCCAGAAGATGAGAAGGTACTTGTACCTCCTCTCATGACAGACATAGGTCTCAGACACTCCCTAGGCCGGGTCACCATCTGGAAAAGACCCGGGCCGGGAGAGTACCGCAAATCAAGAAGATGATGTGTTAGGTGTTTTTATATTTAAAGTGGTGGAGGGGTAAGCCAGCGGAAGGCCTCGATCAGATGACCCAAAGCTTCAGCTGCGGCTCATCCTGATGAACCTTACCCAACCTAACCTGTATACTCGTTTTTTGTTTTTATATTTTGTGAATTGTTGCTCATTTCTGAGTGAACATGAACTGAGAGTTGCGCTTCTAGTCTTTACGGTCACCAGTTACGTGTATGTCTCTATGTACACTGAGAGGTTGGCGTCTCCCTGTATATGTATACTGAGAGGTTGGCGTCTCCCTGTATATGTATACGGAGAGGTTGGCGTCTCCTGTATATGTATACTGAGAGGTTGGCGTCTCCTGTATATGTATACGGAGAGGTTGGCGTCTCCTGTATATGTATACTGAGAGGTTGGCGTCTCCCTGCTTATGTATACTGAGAGGTTGGCGTCTCCCTGCTTATGTATACTGAGAGGTTGGCGTCTCCTGTATATGTATACTGAGAGGTTGGCGTCTCCCTGCTTATGTATACTGAGAGGTTGGCGTCTCCCCGTATATGTATACGGAGAGGTTGGCGTCTGCCTGTATATGTATACGGAGAGGTTGGCGTCTGCCTGTATATGTATACAGAGAGGTTGGCGTCTCCTGCTTATGTATACTGAGAGGTTGGCGTCTCCCTGCTTATGTACACTGAGAGGTTTGGCGTCTCCTGCTTATGTATACTGAGAGGTTGGCGTCTCCCTGTATATGTATACTGAGAGGTTGGCGTCTCCCTGCTTATGTATACTGAGAGGTTGGCGTCTCCTGCTTATGTACACTGAGAGGTTTGGCGTCTCCCTGCTTATGTATACTGAGAGGTTGGCGTCTCCCTGTATATGTATACGGAGAGGTTAGCGTCTCCCTGTATATGTATACGGAGAGGTTGGCGTCTCCCTGTATATGTATACGGAGAGGTTGGCGTCTCCTGTATATGTATACGGAGAGGTTGGCGTCTCCCTGCTTATGTATACTGAGAGGTTGGCGTCTCCCTGTTTATGTATACTGAGAGGTTGGCGTCTCCCTGTATATGTATACGGAGAGGTTGGCGTCTCCCTGTATATGTACACTGAGAGGTTGACGTTTCCTTGTATATGTACACTGAGAGGAGTACATCTGTAAGTTTACTCGTGTGTGTTATCTTGGTGTACAGACCGAGATAAAGGTCTGTCTCAGTGTACTGTGAGTATACCGACAGCTCCCTCTCTTATTCCATACACATAGAAAAGTGTACCTCTTTCAATGTATACTTTCCTGTATACAGGTGAATAGCAGCCTAATGACCCAAGAACACTCGGTAAGCTTCAAACTAACGAGTCAAGCAAACGTATAAATAAATATATTTATACTTCTTTTAACGTTCAATAGACGCAGAAAAAAATCGATTACTAATACCCAATCACATTCTGCCATCTATAATTGGGGTTGGATTCCCTACGTCCAGTTTCCCAGCGTTGCAGCAGGGCAAAGATAGGATCAGCTCGCCATAAAGCACACCTAAATGGGATCCAACACACGCAGCTAAACTCTGCACACCAGGTTTCCATACTTATACTTTTGAAAGGAACGTATATATACATGTATATATATATATATATATATATATATATATATATATATATATATATATATATATATATATATATATATATATATATATATATATATATATATATATATATATATATATATATATATATATATATATATATATATATATATATATATATATATATATATATTTGTGTGTGTGTGTGTATAGTGAGAAAAGGAAAGAAATTCAAGAGAAAATGGGCGAAACGTGACCATCGTTGCCAGATAAGAGGAGTTACGTCTCTGTGGTGCACTGGCTAGTTAAATTTTACTTTCAATAACCTAGTTTCTAGCTGATAGGATCTAGAATACGGCGCACCTCCAGAATGGAATAACGGGGAAGTTAAATGATAACTTTACAGGTTAACTGCGCAAATGTGTGAGAGACAAAAGTACAATAGAGGGAAGACTCTTCAAATTTAATGTTTAAACGAAAAAAAAAGATCATAAAGTTTCTATGTTAAATATATATTTTTTTTTCATTTGGAAAAATAATGGAAAAGAAAAGTGTATTTTAAAATAAGTAATAAACACGTTTAAATGGGTTAATTTTGCTAATATTAATTAAACTTATATAACATTGAAATTTTAACTAATAAATTGAATAATTTGCGTATTTTTTTTTTCCAGAATTTAAAAATTGGTCAAAATTAATGATAATTTATTATAATGATTCTTAAATTATAATTTACTAAAAAATTATATTTTTAATGTACTGAAGGATTTATTACCAGTAAATAATGACCCGCTTCAGGAAACAGTTGTCCTTGTTCCTGACATCCCTAATACCTACCTACCTACCCAAACACCCACCCACCTACCTACCTACCTACCTAACTACCTACCAGTAAATATGATGTTAGAAATGACGAGGATTATGTACAAAGATTGACAGCTGAAGATGCCATGAAATTGAGAGAAAACTCGGGTCACCAGGTGTTATCTGGCCACATAGTGAGTTAGCCAGGACAGAAAGGTGGGTTAGCCAGGGCAGAAAGGTGGGTTAGCCAGGGCAGAAAGGTGGGTTAGCCAGGGCAGAAAGGTGGGTTAGCCAGGACAGAAAGGTGGGTTAGCCAGGACAGAAAGGTGGGTTAGCCAGGGCAGAAAGGTGAGTTAGCCAGGGCAGAAAGGTGGGTTAGCCGGGGCAGAAAGGTGGGTTAGCCGGGACAGAAAGGTGGGTTAGCCAAGACAGAAAGGGTTCTTAGAAGGTTATGAAACCAAACAATTGAGTATTCACAACTATTGAAAATGAGATGCTTAATTTTCTCTCTCTCTCTCTCTCTCTCTCTCTCTCTCTCTCTCTCTCTCTCTCTCTCTCTCTCTCTCTCTCTCTCTCTCTCTCTCTCTCTCTCTCTCTCTCAGGGTCGCGTGCACCACCTCCTCCAGTGTCCACCTTCAGATCAAACTCTCAGTGTTGACAAGGCTGGCTGCCTCACCCTCGTACTCATACTTACACTCTGTGAAAGACAAGAAAATAAAATCAGTCTTAAACGAATTATAATTAAAAAAAAAAGGTACTTTTATTAATATTTGCATAAAAATGCTGATCAAAAATAAAATGATAGTAATGATTATAATAATAATAATTCCCAGATGTCATGCAAGTGACTCCTGACACTGTTGGCTGTCAGCTTATGACACTTAAGGGCCTCCCTACTGTCTACTACACGAGGGTCATTAAGGCTACATGTCACCTCTTCACCACTAGTCAAAATTGGTTTAATTCCTAAATTAGGGTTTAAGGTATACTGTCAGTGTATACACTGAGAGACGTACACCGCTGGGTGTATGTCCTGTTTGTATACACTGAGAGACATACACCGCTGGGTGTATGTCCTGTTTGTATACATTGAGAGACATACACCGCTGGGTGTATGTCCTGTGTGTATACACTGAGAGACTTACACCGCTGGGTGTATGTCCTGTGTGTATACACTGAGAGACATACACCGCTGGGTGTATGTCCTGTGTGTATACATTGAGAGACATACACCGCTGGGTGTATGTCCTGTGTGTATACAGTGAGAGACGTACACCGCTGGGTGTATGTCCTGTGTGTATACACTGAGAGACGTACACCGCTGGGTGTATGTCCTGTGTGTATACACTGAGAGACGTACACCGCTGGGTGTATGTCCTGTGTGTATACACTGAGAGACGTACACCGCTGGGTGTATGTCCTGTGTGTATACACTGAGAGACATACACCGCTGGGTGTATGTCCTGTTTGTATACATTGAGAGACATAAACCGCTGGGTGTATGTCCTGTGTGTATACACTGAGAGACGTACACCGCTGGGTGTATGTTCTGTGTGTATACACTGAGAGACGTACACCGCTGGGTGTATGTCCTGTGTGTATACACTGAGAGACATACACCGCTGGGTGTATGTCCTGTTTGTATACATTGAGAGACATAAACCGCTGGGTGTATGTCCTGTGTGTATACACTGAGAGACGTACACCTGGGTGTATGTCCTGTGTGTATACACTGAGAGATATACACCGCTGGGTGTATGTCCTGTGTGTATACACTGAGAGACATACACCGCTGGGTGTATGTCCTGTGTGTATACACTAGAGACATACACCGCTGGGTGTATGTCCTGTGTGATACATTGAGAGACATACACCGCTGGGTGTATGTCCTGTGTGTATACACTGAGAGACATACACCGCTGGGTGTATGTCCTGTGTGTATACATTGAGAGACATACACCGCTGGGTGTATGTCCTGTGTGTATACACTGAGAGACGTACACCGCTGGGTGTATGTCCTGTGTGTATACACTGAGAGACGTACACCGCTGGGTGTATGTCCTGTGTGTATACACTGAAAGACATACACCGCTGGGTGTATGTCCTGTTTGTATACATTGAGAGACATAAACCGCTGGGTGTATGTCCTGTGTGTATACACTGAGAGACGTACACCGCTGGGTGTATGTCCTGTGTGTATACACTGAGAGACATACACCGCTGGGTGTATGTCCTGTGTGTATACACTGAGAGACATACACCGCTGGGTGTATGTCCTGTGTGTATACACTGAGAGACATACACCGCTGGGTGTATGTCCTGTGTGTATACATTGAGAGACATACACCGCTGGGTGTATGTCCTGTGTGTATACACTGAGAGACATACACCGCTGGGTGTATGTCCTGTGTGTATACATTGAGAGACATACACCGCTGGGTGTATGTCCTGTGTGTATACAGTGAGAGACGTACACCGCTGGGTGTATGTCCTGTGTGTATACACTGAGAGACGTACACCGCTGGGTGTATGTCCTGTGTGTATACACTGAGAGACGTACACCGCTGGGTGTATGTCCTGTGTGTATACACTGAGAGACATACACCGCTGGGTGTGTCCTGTGTGTATACACTGAGAGACATACACCGCTGGGTGTATGTCCTGTGTGTATACACTGAGAGACATACACCGCTGGGTGTATGTCCTGTGTGTATACACTGAGAGACATACACCGCTGGGTGTATGTCCTGTGTGTATACACTGAGAGACGTACACCGCTGGGTGTATGTCCTGTGTGTATACACTGAGAGACATACACCGCTGGGTGTGTCCTGTGTGTATACACTGAGAGACATACACCGCTGGTGTATGTCCTGTGTGTATACACTGAGAGACATACACCGCTGGGTGTATGTCCTGTGTGTATACACTGAGAGACGTACACCGCTGGGTGTATGTCCTGTGTGTATACACTGAGAGACATACACCGCTGGGTGTATGTCCTGTGTATATACACTGAGAGACATACACCGCTGGGTGTATGTCCTGTGTGTATACACTGAGAGACATACACCGCTGGGTGTATGTTCTGTGTGTATACACTGAGAGACATACACCGCTGGGTGTATGTCCTGTGTATATACACTGAGAGACATACACCGCTGGGTGTATGTCCTGTGTATATACACTGAGAGACATACACCGCTGGGTGTGTCCTGTGTCACTTTAGTTTCAATCATTTTATTCATTTATTGGATTTTATAATCAGTTGTGTAAAGAAATATTGAATTTTATATAATTATTTATCATCATAATAATAATAGCCAGCAATGCCTTTAGTTCCTTGGATCAAGACCTCGTCCTCCTCCTCCTCCTCTTCCCCTCCATGGTAACAAAACAGGATAGTTACTGGATAGTTACGTGACCTAAGGAGCACGTGATTATCTCTGCGTAAACAAGGTCATTAAGGTCATTAGGGGATAGCATAGCACGCAGAGGCTTCCCTTATATATATGTATATATATATATATATATATATGTTGACATCATCCTGCCCCCTCTTCTTTCTTTGGTTGTTCCTT